>PVKM010008329.1:0-39214 GCA_004027735.1 Carollia perspicillata
CGTGCCCTCTCTACTTCCCCACCACCACCAATCATGACTTACAATGTGCCTCTTTGTTCTGAATCCCAAGAGTATAAAAAATAGTCTACTGTTTTTTCCCTTTTAATAACTTCCTGTTTATTAGAATTCAAAACTTCTATTTCAGGTCATCTGCACTGAGCATGCCTTCTACTGTGGAAACCTTTAATCCTTCAATTAGCTTTTCCGGCTATAGAAAGATTAGATCAAAAAGAGTATCTTCTTTAGTTGACCCAGAGCTAAACATTGCACTTAATACTTTCTAATAACTTGCTTGCGCTCTTATTTCTAACACTTGTCCTTGGACATGTTATGTACTTGCCACCTCCAGCTTGTGTCATAGTAGAAAGTATGAAGAAACCAGTTAGAACTTCAGCTCTATAATTTATAAACTGGTGGGTCAGTGTCCTTATTTAGTCTCCCAAAGTCTTGGTTTCCTCCTCTGTCAAATGGAGACATCGCCTAATTTAATGGGTTTTATGAGGATCAAAATGAATCCTGGTGGTAAAGGCTTGGACCACGACTGACACATCATAGACATTTTAACTTTAGTTTCGTTTCACTTTTTTTGCTGAGGAACTCTGCTCATCCATTCAACAAATAAGCATTGATGCTTAAATTGTGCAAGGCACTGCTTTAGGCCCTGGGACGCAAACTGAATGAGTAGGACAACATATCTGGTGTTCCCTGGCTTCCCTTTTAGTGGAAGGAGACACACAGTGAGTGAATAAAAGGATAGCAGGTGAACCAAAACGTCTGTTTATCTCCTTTCCTAGGTAAGCCCGCTCAATTGACACAGACTTAATTTATTAACAATTATAAAATACAAATGTTTGTACCAAGCCTGACTTTAAAAATGCTCAACTTTTGAGAATTTCAGGTGAGTGGAAGACTATATGTGAATATGTACCTTCATTTACTATCACTTGACCACACACATCATGAGCAAATAAAAATAAGATAAAAGCTCAAAGTGGGAATTAGAACACCTCTGGAATTTGATTTTCAGTCAGACACTATGAAGCTCAAAGGCATCTTTTAAATTATTCTTATTGATGGTTTCAAAATGAACATACAAAATAGCACACCTGTATAACTTGCCCTACTTTTGGGGTCCTTGCCACGGAAGATTCTTGACTAGAACAAGACCTTTCACGTAGGATGGAATGGCCACAGCCTCATGCCCTACTCCTCTTAAAATTCCAATTTTATTGTGAGAAAAAAAAATTCTTTTGTCTCTCTCTCTCTCCTTTTTATTTTAATTGTTCAAGTACAGTTTTCTGCCTTTTGCTCCCAGCCCAGCCCACCCCCAGCCCTCCCTACTTCCCTCCCATTTCCATCCCCACCCCTTGTTTTTGTCCATGTGTTCTTGAAAACCCTTCCCCTTTCCCCCTGAAATCCCCTCCCCTCTCCCCTCTGGTCACTGAGAAAAAAAATTTTTAAAAGATAAGCAGGCTAGGATTACAGTTAATCAGGAAGATAGGATGTGAAATGGCAGAAGGGTTGTCTGCTTTATGTGGGTAGAAAAAGAGGGCTTCTCTTAGGAGGTAAACTTTGAGCTGAGCCCTCAATGACAAGAAAGAGTTAAGCCAACTGAACATCTGCAAGAAGAGCCTCTGGAAAGAGGGAAGAGCAAGCGAAAACCCTGAGGCAGGAAGGGACTTGGAGGCTTTGGGGAGAGTGATGGGCAGAGGCAGGCCCTTTGGTCGGAGTAAAGGGCTTGTACTTTCTTCCCAGTGCAATGAGGACCTCTGGAGAATTTACTGCAAAGTGGGGAATAAGATCTGACCTATGTGAATCTGAACACCATCAGGAAGGGTAGGTTTAGGGTAATAAGAAAAGAGGGAGAGAGACCATTTGGGGGGCTACTGCAGTCATCCAGGTGACAGATGCTGATGGCCTGGACCGCCATGGGGGCCACAGGTATAGTGAGCGATAAACAGATGCCAGAGGGATCTTAGGGTAAGACTTGCAGCTGGACTGAATGCAGCAGGGAGCTGAGGAAAGACAGGGGACCAAGGAGGACTCCTAGGATTATACTGAACTTCAGAGCTGTCTTTTACTGAGAAAAAAACAGGGACAGCAACACACTTATGGAGGAAAATTAAGACTTCAGTTTTGGATATTAAAAGTTTGAGATTAAAAATCCAAGTGAATAGGGCTAGAAAAAATATATAATTGAAAGCATGAGTTTGGATTTTAGGGGGGAGATCAGAGCTGAAGACATAAAAATATAAATTTGAGTGATAGTATCCTAATGATAATATTTAAGGCCATGGAATTAGGTGAGATTCCTAAAAGAGAGGACACAGGTAGAGAAGACAAGGGGGCAAAGTACAGGTCCTGGGCCAAACCAACACTTAGAGGTTCAGCAGAGAATTCTAAGGAAGAAAGGACAGTATAGAAAAAACAGGAATGTATGAAATCACAAAAGCCAAGAGAATGTTAAGGGTGTGAGGTGATGATGGTATGATCCATGATCTTTAAAGTCACTGGGCTCGCTTCACAAATACCCCGTTAACAGCAAACCAGCATTAAGCCCAATCACCAACCTGTCAACCCCAAAGCCACGTCAGAGTTCTTTCAAACATGTCAGTGTTAGGGGTGAACTGTGTCAACAAAATAAGTCATGTTGCAGTCCAAACACTCAGTACCTCAGCATGTTGACCTCATTTGAATATAGGATCTGTACAGAAATAATCAAATTAAAATGAGGCCATTACGGTGCATCCTAATATAACTGGTGCCCGACACAGAGATGCACAAAAAGCCGACACAGAGATGCACGCCCAGGGAGAACACCATGTGAAAGTGAAGGAAGCGATCGGGGTGACAAAGCAGAAACACAGGAGCACCAAAGACTGGCAGCGAGCCGCCAGGAGCTGGGAAAGAGGCATGGCCCAGAGTCCCCCCTCAGAGCCCGCACAGCCCTCAGAGGGAACCAGCATCCCATGTCTGGCTTCTGGTCCCCAAACTCTGAGACAATGAGTGTCTGCCTAAGCCACCCAGCTTGCCACACTGGCAGCCCCCGCAAACTAATACAGTCTGTATGCCAGAAAGGCAACCACAGGACTTCAATACCCTCCGTAGCTGGCTTCTCCTCTCCCCACGTGCAAAGGACAAAGTGGACCTCTGGAACAGCGTTCGCCACTGTGGGACGTCTCCACAGGCTTTGCTCTCGGTGTCTGACAGTGGAACCTTGCTCCTCTCTCTCCTCCTCTCCCTCTGCCTTCCCTTTCCATTCTCCTCCCTCCGCCTCTGTCTCTCTCAACATTTCTGTTCCCTCTCTTCTATGTGTCCATGCTGTTCTCTTTTGTCCACCGACTAGCTTATTCTTCTTGTATGCTCTGTGTTCCTTTTCACTACCCAACAGTCTCTACTTACAGTTTCTGCTCCCTTACACCTGCCGCCTGGACATGGCCCACTGTGGCTACTCCAACCTCACATCGTTCCCTATCTTCCTGGGATTTCTGAGTTCAGAATCCCAATGGACAAAATCCAATTGGATCAGTCTATTAGGTGCCCTGCACCCCCCTCCCTTGCTAAATCTAATCAGCTGCGGCTCTGTGCCGAGTCTTGAGAAACTAAATACGATCAGGCCTAGGGCAACCACTGTGAATGATGCCTAGTAAAAAGAGTACCACCTTCCTAGTTTGTTGAAAAAAAACTGTCTGCTGATCAGTTCTGTCCCAGATAAGCCTGCCAGTCAAATCCTACCCCTCTCTGGCCCAGGCCTGAGTATGCGGTGCCCCAGGTGTAATAATGTTCATGCACATGTCTCTGTGCGATGGTGATAGCTGATTGCGAGTAAATAAATGAGAATCATGTCTGGCTCCTTCAAGAGAAAGCAAATGAGCTGGACTGTGAGGCATATCTGATCAAAGAGGAACCCAGGCCTCAGGAAGAGGCAAAACGGAACCATGGCATTCCACGCTGCAACTCAGCTGAGGTCTGCCTCTTCAATAAATAGGAGTCCCCCGTCTGTATTGGGGCTAAAAGCTGAAAACTAGAAAAGGGAAGCTGCCTGGTTAAAAAGACAAAAGAAACTCAGGGAAGCTCATGTTTGAACTAGAAAGGGAATCCCAAGGTCCCTGGGAGCAAAGGAAAGAGATGCTTGGCTACGGGAAGCCCGGGCTCACGGGGCCAGACCGAGACATCTTCCCTTAGAGCACATGGAATCTTTACATCAGCTCTGCAGCCACTGAATAATGAACCAGCTCTGCAGTATGTATCTGCACTTGCTGACCTGAATATATAAAGGTGTTTTCTTTTAAATCAAGTTGGCTGACGATTTCTTTTTTAAGCTAACTCTACCCCCAATGAGGTACTTAAATGGTATATTACTATGCTTCTACGTAATCTCTTAACAGATCGGTGATAGTGCTGGACAGGTGGCCGTATCTTGGTTTCCTCAGCCTCAGATTGCTCAGCCCTCCTTCTGTCAAAAGACGTTTTGCTCTCTTCTTGGATACACTAGATTGACTGGAAATGGGTTTCCCATATACTTCAAGAACAAAAATTATTTGCACGTCAAAAATAGAATCACAGCAGGCAAAGAGACAGGCATTGAAACAAAGAATACACTGAATCTCATATCCTGACACTCCTTTGTTCATTGCTGCCAGAAATACCTAACGAACTATCCTACCACTGAATCGGGATTTGTGGAACCGGTATAATGTGTCGATGATGAACCTTGTCGATGTATATTTTAAATAACCCTTTAAATAACCGTTTTTGCCATGGTAGCAGAGGGTTTCCCTCTCCCATGTGGGAAGTCCAGAGTGAAAGTGGGTTGTTGCCACGGCAACAGAATGCAAGACAGAGAACTCCTGAGAAGGGGGAGGTCTCCAGACCCAAGGCTACAGCCACAAGAAAGTCCCAGGCCCCAGAGTGGTGGCAGCAAAGAGAAGCAACCTGTTATGACTTCACACTGCCAGATGGCCCGCTGTTGACATAGGGTTCCCCGCAACTGCTAATTATTTGCCTAACTCTGGAGCATTCATCCAAAGGAAAAATAAAGAATTCACTTAAGTATGCATTGATATACTTAGCAGACTTTCTCTAAACACCCAGCACAGTGCCTTACACTTAGAAGCTACTTAAAAAGTGTGTACTTAGCTATTTAATAGATCCCTTCTTGAGCCGGGTATTGCTCAAGATCCAAGATGAAAATATAGGCTCCCCCTCATCAAAGAGCTCACTGTTCAGTGAGTAGACAAGTGTACATCAAGATCCACATGACCTTACATATCAGCTTAACGCTACAGCCTCACCCAGGGAAAAGAGGGCTGGGGGAGCAGGCGGGGGTGGGGACGGGGGCGTTCAGAAGACAGGCGCACCCTGGAGAAGAAGACAAGGAAGGGGAAAAAGGGACAGGGTCTGTGCCACATGATCTGAGAGCTGAAGGATGAAGAAGGAGCTATGCGCACTCCTTGTTTGTCGTTTGTGTTTGTCTGCTGGCTTTGAGATGCTCCTGGCAGAGAGGACAGCAAGAGCAAAGGCCCACAGGCAAACGGTGTGTCCAGGTTGGGAAAGCACACGCAGTCTGCTCTGGCTGAACAAGAGTCTGCAAGGCAGGCGACGGCAGGAGCTGGAGCTGGAGACAAAGCTAGCCAGGGTGTCAGCAGAGGCCGGCAGTGCCTCCCCTGGGGGAGCCTGGGCTGTCTTCTGGGCCAGGGAGGCGTCCGCACAGCAAAGGCTGCTTTCTGGAAGGACTCTCCGGCCGCAGCGTGGGAGATTGCTTAGCAGCACTGGAGTCAAGAGGACCAGTTCCAAGGCGGCCTTAGGCATCCAGGCAAGAGATAGCAAGAGACTGAATCACAGTGGGGTGGTTACTAAGGACGGAAAGGGTGAGAGTAGATTCTAGAAACATTTAGTGAGGGAAGCCTCATAGCTCCTCAGACTAACTCAAATCTCCATCCCCCTCACCATACCAACTTAAACACTAAGAAAAACCTGGGCAAGGAAGGAAAGATTGGCAGCAACTGACGCTTTTTCAATAGTACATAACTTATACATTCATTGAACCACTTAAAATGATCGTAGTCACTTCAAACCCTATTGGCTGAGTTGACAGACAAGCAAAAAATGTTTCTTTCTTGGATTTATTCCAGTACGCTATCTCCCATCATTACTGGCCATGAGGGGCAAAAAACAAAGGGCATTTTTAGGGAAATTCTGAACAATATATCAATGCCAACTCAGAGCGGCAGGCAAAACAAACCTGACCATGCTTGGTATTGAGATAAGGTTATTCCTCTGAGACTTTCCTGGCTTCACAGCTCATATTAATTTTTAGAGCATTCCTGTAGACAAGTGGCAAAGGGGATTGGTGCTATTTCAGTGGGGGATGGGTGGGGGAGACACTAACGCCTGAGATGAACCGACTTTCAGGGGCAGGGTGTCTTGGAGGCAAGCCAGCAGCCGGGTTTGGGCTTCTTGGCTTCTTCTCCTGGTTTTATCACCTAAACGCATCCTCAGGAGGTTATTACATTGAACATCACCCGTCCAGATCTCATCAGAAAAGACCCGGGTCGTTTTCCAGATAATTTCTTTAAAAGAAAAAAGCACCCTCTCTTGCCTCCAAATTGTTTATAATTGATGCAATACAGGAAATCTCACTGCTTTTTAATGAGTTCCCAAACTCAAACTCTGCCATTTAATTTTTTTTTTTTTTGAAATCTGCATTTGCCTGAAATATCTCAGTAATTCAAGGGAGGTTTTGCCTGAATTACAAAACTGACCTCAATTTACTTTTTGGTGTAGTTAAGGGAGGAGCGGGCATCGTGTGGTAGCTGGGCTGGAAGAACCAAGCCCTTCCTCTGTGGCCTGGGGGACATGGATCGCCTTCGGTGCTGGGGGGGGAGGGGGGAGGGGAAACCCCCCGCTGGAATCTGTGCTCCTCTCTGTTTTCCATGATAAATTCTGGGTGCTCACCGTTGACTCCTTTTGCATGGACAAGGACTGCAGTAGACACCACCTGCTTTGTCTCACTTCCGCACAGGTGAAAATGTAGGACTTCCGCTAACAACTGGAAGAAATGACTCACCTCTTACCAAAGGGTCGCTCTTGGGTTCAGTTTATTTTTGTTATATATTTATACGATGGGTAAATTCAGCTGGCAGTGATAAAGCAAGGAAATGACTATGTTCCTTGCTTCTTTGCCAAAGCACGTGTGCCAGTTCTTTGTCTGACTCTAGTCCCTGTATCTGCCACGCTGCCTTTGTCTTTCTCTCATTCAGCCACTCCTCCGTGACTTCATTCTTCCTGGATCTCTGGGGATGGAGTCACACGGCCCCGCATACTTCAGTTCCGTGAAAACCTTGGATCACAGTGTGGTCCACGAGCAGCCATTTGGGTGAAAAGAAGAAGCCCCACCTCTCCTGAAGCTATTTTGGAGCAGGCTATGAGCCTATAGGAGGACCCCCAGCAGTTTGCCTCTTTATTGGGGCTCACGGACAAAAGCTTCAGATCTTGACAGTGAACAGAGGCAGCTCCCTTGGGCTAGCATGTGGGCCGTCCTGCTGCTCTCAGCAGTCAGAAGAGCCAAGAACAAAAGATGCTCGCTAGGCCATCCTGGTACCCGGGTCCTACATAAGCCGCTCCCCTGCACCTACACTACCCCGGCTCTGCCTGGAGCCCTGCACACCACCCATTGTAGAGTTCGCTGTCTTCTGCAGCACACATCTCCCAAAAGGAGGGATTGAATCACTTTAATTTTACATCCTAAACGATTAGATATGATTTTCCAAAGTGTAGGAACAGTCAGCAGACTCTCTCCAAATAATTGGCCCGAAGTGGTTAAGGCAGGAGGAGAGAAAGGAGGGAGGAGGGACGGCAGTGGGGGAAGGAAGGCAGACGCTTTGTTTCTCTCCCATCTGGCTGGGAGCCAGAGGGGAAGATCGAAGAGACCTATCTTTTGTCCACTGATCTGACAGTCATCCCGTGTTCCCACTCAGCAGAATCAAAGTGGAATGCGTTCAGATGTTCATGTCCATCGTTCAAAAGGTTACTGAGAAAGCTAAGCCGTCCTGCGCCTCATGGAGGCAGGATTTTATGCAGCATTTCTGTTTTCAAGGTCACTATAAAATTAATAGTTCCACTTTCTCCGCTACAGTCTGTCATTGTTAGCCCTCTCCTGGTCCTCCCAGGGGACCAAAAGCATGTGCTCTGTGGCTTTAAGGGAAGAGAGGCTCCCTCCCAGGCTCTCTCTATCAAGTCTGGTTAGGTTTTAGCATGTAAAGTTCCTGGCCATAAATAATTCAAAAGGCATGAAGATTTTCTTCATTCCCCATCTATCCTTGCACACAACAGCACCCCCCCCCCTTCCTTTCTGGCTTATAACAAATGCTAATTTAATCAACTGGCAGTAAATTGTACTGGTTGCTGACTCATGCCAGACACAGCCCCAGTGGACTCAGCAGAGCTCTGCCATCTCATTTGGAAATGGACAATGAAGAAGTGAGGTCCTGAGCTGTCCACCATTCTCCTTTTGTCCTCCTTTGTTCCCTCCTTTCCTACCCCTCTCCAAAAAGGATCCTTCACAAATGTATCCCTGGTGCACATATGACAGTTCACATCTCTTCCACCCCGCCTGCCAGGATCTGGGCTCCGTGCAAGTCGCGTGGCCTCTCAGTGTTCCTGAGGATGGCCTGTCCCCAGTGGTCCTGAAGGCTGATCTGTAGACAAAGCTTGTGCGGTGGGGGAGGGAGGAGAGGGGACAGAGAAGAAGGATGGGAAGAGGAGGGAGGCACAGCCGGCCCTCGTTAGCCAGCTGTGATAGTCTGTGCTTCCAGAAGTCTCTCAGAGGTGCTGGGGTGGAAGCTGACTAAAGAATGGAGAGGCAGCTCCCACCAGCAGGCCCTCCCTTCCACCGGCATCCCAGGGACGGCTGTGAACGGAGAGTGGAGGGAAGAACTGTCCTGGAGATGAAGCAGGAGTAGCAAGTAAAGGCCTCGGGGTGGAGAGGATGAGACAGAAAGAAATGCCTCCAAAAAGAAAGGGCCAAGAGATAGGAAAATATTTATGGGAAGCCTAGGGTCTATTTCCTTTTCCTTTTGCTTCTTTCTATTGGCTACAAATATTTATCTTATAAAGAACAATTCTCCATCTCCACCCCAGAGGGATTCCTTTAGAAAGCCTCCCCATCCTGATCATCCAAACCCTTGCTGAGCACTAATGCACGGGGAGGGAATGGAAGGCTGTTTGCCCTCTTGTCTTCAAATGCCTGTAAAGCACTTCCAGGGTGCCAGCATCATCATGCCCATGAATTTGTTTGCTTTCTCCTCCTGTAGAGTTGAGTTGGTAGCATGAGGACCACTCTACGGACACGCTGGGTTCGACGCGAGGACCAGTAGATGGCACAGTCACAGCTGACACTATTTCCACCAGACACTCTGTCCCTGGGGGTTCGAACACAGTAGGTCTAACTGCTTAGACATCAAGCTTATCGTGTATTAAGCAAGTGGAATAACAGCACAGCATCAGGACTTCCAGAAGGGTCTGATTCATCTGGTCACCAAACCCTGCCCACAGTGCTGACTGGTCTTAAATTGTCCAAGAGCTGTTTTCCATTTAATCTTACCCGCCCCCATCATTGGATTAGAAACTCCTCTTGGCTAGGGATTTAGTGTGGAGGTGTTTCCTGCCCCTCACACGTTGACAAAAGGGGCCTTCAGAGAGCAAATTCAAATGGTCCGGTTGGTTGCAAGCACCCCTTAAGTTTTTCCAAGTGAGAAACCCTTGCACGGCCACCTTATTTTCAAACACTCCCCTCTGAGGTTGATTTCTTCTGTAGTCATTCCTCTGAAATAGCAGCTACGTCTCTGTTCCTTTGAGGTTCTTGTTGGGGTGTCTTAGAGTGACCATGTTGTTTTGTGGCCCTTTGAGGGTTTTTTCTAGAAGGCTCCCTCCTGACAAACAGGACATGCACAATGCCAAAATCGCATTTGCCTTACAAGTACAAGAATGCACAATCAGCTTCCTGCAGGAAGCCCAGAAAGGGGAACAAACAAGGAGCCCTCTTCTCCAGCACCCCTGGCCCCTCCCTGCACTGTATTCTGCACATCTTTCTTCTAATCCACAGCTCTACAATTTTGGAGTCACTGGGAGCCAGGAAAGAATGGGCCCTGCGTATGGGAGGCTGTTTCACCCAGCACGCAGCAATCTGAGGCTACGCCTCACTGCCAGGAATGGAAGGCGTGGTTCACTGTGTCCTTATTTGACCAGAGGCTCGAGGTGGAATGCTGCCTCAGTGCCTCGGCTACAAACTCCTGGGGCTGTCGTAAATAAGCTCGAGGCCTGGTATGGCTTCTTGGCTAAACGTTTGCACAGTAACTCAAATGAGGCAGCAGACATGAGTCAGGAGAGAGAAATGAGCTGAAAAGAGGGGGGCGGGTATGGGGAGCTTGGGCTTCTCAAGCCTGCGAGATGGCACTTTACCCGGAGACACTCGCCGAGTCTCCAGGGACAGACTGCAAGCCCTCCCCCTATGCTGCACCACCTGCCAGAGCCATTTGCAAAGCAGCTTGTAAGAGCCTCTAAGTGATCAAACCGCTTGTCCATTCTCCATGCGGCAGGCCAACCAGGGCCTTGCACGTTGCTCAAAGGAGCAATACAAGGGCATTAAATGTTTTCTCTATTTTCAACACTCACAATTTGAATTAGGATTACATACAAGCTGAGAAATTGAAGTTCAGGGCTAACAATGGCTCTGCTAATGATAGATCTGCTGGAAATATGAAAAGATCAGAGTCATTTTATTCTGGTGACCATGGTTAGGACTTTAGTCATCAGTGGACCACCAGATTTATCCTTGCCTCCCAGAGACAGGTCTCCAGCCACTGGTGGCCAGCGGTCATTAAGCCTACCTGGTAGGCTTTACTTTCTCTACTGGGGGCAGAGAAGAGGAGGGGCTTTACCCAGCTGCTATGTGCCACCGGCTTCCAAGGGTCTGAAATAAAAGTATGGGCTGAATGAGTAAACGGACTCCTTCCTTTATTCATCCATCTTAAAACACAGCGCTGCCCAGAAGTTGGGCTTTGCCATTTAAAGTCTATCTCCTTCCACTCCTTCTTAGCAATTACATTAGCCTGCTCAAGCTGCCACAGCAGTCTGGTGGTTTAAACAACAGAACCTTCTTTTCCACAGTTTTAGAGGCTGGAAGTTCTGGATCAAGATGTTGTCAGGCTTGACTTCTTCCAAGGCCTCTCTCTGGCTTGTAGACACCTGCCTTCTACCTATGTTTTCACGTGGTCTTCGCTCTGCGTGTCCGTGTCCTTATCTCTTCTTCTTATAAGGAAACCAGTCACATTGGCTACGGCCCACCCATATGACCTCATTTCATGTTAATTACTCTTTTCAAGGCTCGATTTCCAAATGCATTACATTCTGAGTCCTGCCGGTTAGGACTTCAACATGAATTTGGGGAATACATAATTCAGCCCATAACAACAATTGTGATTTTTTTCATGTCACAAGATCGAGTGTGTTAGCTCTGTCTGCATAACATTCTGGTAAACACAGACCTGCCCCTGACACAGGAAGCCTCGGGACCTGTCCCTGCGGTGTCTGCTCCCCCACAGGCACTGCCGCGCCCTCACCCACCAAGGCCAGACGAAATAATTCCACAGGGTTTCACATAGCAGTAACAGGAGAGAAAGTATCTTTTTAAAGTATTAATCTTTTAGTGAATTGTTCTACTCCAGAGGCCGATTAGCTCCTTGCCCCATGTTCCTCCATTCCTGCTAGCAGCCTCTGTCACTCAGGTAGCCTGTCTGTCCCTGGGCATGAAGGTGGCTTCTGCCTGGCTGCCCCTTTATCAACACCGCGCCAGAGCAGCCTGTTTTGGTCACAGCATGAGGTTCCATTTGGCTGGAGCATACACTGGGGTTCAGCACTCGATCCACCCCAGTTGCAGGAAAACTCCCCGCGGCAGCGGTGCTCCTGACTCTCCCCATTTCGTGTTGTTCTCCTCTGGGACGACAAGAAAACCCTCAGATCCCATCAGACCCCAGACACCCCGTCCCAGCCAAAAATCACTTTAAGGAGCCTCTTTTCCTAGTTCCCAGAGCAAACACTTGTCCTATTTGAAAAGTGTCCCTGCCGGGGGGAGTCCCACCCCCCACCCATTTCCAGGACAGGGATGCGGAGACCTCTTAGGCAGTGACTTCCAGCCTCCTAACTAGAGAACAGTTCAATGGATACGAGTCAACAAAAAGCACTCCTGTGAGATTTCTTTAATGCTTCAAAAACTCCCATTTAAAACTGTTCTGGCCCTAAATGAATGTTTTGCGTTTACGCGTGCTGTTTTTTGAAATCCTCCTCTGAGCCTGCATGCTGGAAACATGACGTGCATTTCAATCCATATGCCCATTTAGATTCTAGGAATGCACACTGGTCAGCTTTTAAGTGCATCTTTTGGTGAATTAAGTGAAAGTTAGATATTGATGCTGATCTACACTCAAGCGGACAAGAAAAATTAATCATAAGAAAGGGGTGGGAAAATATCTCCCATTTATCTTCTTCCTGCTCATAATTCAACCCTACATTTCTAGAGGTATTAAAATATCACAGTAAGGAAGTCTTAATTGACCAAGATTCCAAGCCAAAGAGTCCAAACCCAATGAACTAATCCTATTTGTTTATCAACTAAGTACAAGGCACAGACAGTACATTGGGCAATAGATATGAACATCTCTGTCCTCCAGTATCTCAGAGACAGAATAAGGAAGCACAGACACATAAACCATAATTAATGACAGAAAGCAGGAAAAGCTGAGAGGTTCCAACCTAGTGAGACAGACACTCAGTACTGTTGGGTTTCACAAGTGGAAATGATGGTCGCAGTGAGGAGTCTCACAGGAGGTGATATTTTAGCCTGGGTTAGAGGCTCTGACCTGGCCCTCAAAGAAGTGAGACTCACTGAAGGCTTCTGAGCAGGAGAATGACATTATAACGAAGGTGGTGCAGGAGGTGAGTGCCCTGGGCCACAGGACAGGACACCCTGGAGCAGGTGAAAAGCAAGGCTGGGAGAGTACCTGGCAAATCCTAGCAGTGGCGCAGACACCAGGCAACTCACACCTGAGCTGAGGGCTGGTCATGGAGAGAAGAGGAAGGGATAGATGGCACAGGTGCTGTGAAGGATAGCGGAACTCTGGGTTTTACTATGAGGGACAGGGGACAGGGTCCCGATCACTGGCTAGCTCCCAGAGGAAGACTGTTATCCAGAGGGAAGGTCTAGGTCTGGCTGGGCAGCTTTTTCACCTCCTTCCCCTTCTCTACCCTGTAGAAACAGCAGAATTGCCCACATACTCCAGTGGGAGTCCCAGGTCATCCCAAGAAGATAGCCCTTTCCTCTAAACAGACTGGGCCGAAGGATTAATCATGTAAGGCTAGTTGTCAAAAAGTCCCAGAGCTCCCTCTGGCTTTCATAAACCCTTTAGCTTCAACCCTCAAACCAGACCTCCGCCCTGATGGTACTGAAACAAACAATGTCTGGCTATGACCTTCATCAGTATCAGTTTAAATCATCTACCTCTATCCCCTGTTGGATTTTGCAGTGACTTTTACTGTCCCTTTGAAGCATCCTCTGTCTTCTTTCCCCCTCTCCAATGGCCCTTATATCTATTTCATCATGAGTCTTACACATGATTGGAAGTTACACGGCCAAGGTTAGACTCATTAGGGCATTCCATCCACCTGTCCTTGTTGATGCACTTAAGTTCCTGGTTCAAAAGTCTCCCAAAGCCAGTCATCTTCACACTTTTCATTTACATGAAATAACTTTTCTTTATTGATTGAGCTCTGTATTCTGCTCCTTGCACTTAAAAATCTCCTGACACGGGCTCCTTGTTTGATTGTGTCGCAGTGAAAAGGGCTCTGGGAAGGAGGGCAGAGAGCACTGTCGCTCTAGGTCCAGCTCTTGTATGAACTGGCTGAGTGACCTTTGTTAATGCTCTTCCCCTCTCTGGGCTCTAGTTTCTTCATCAGTAACATGAGGGGTCAGACAAGCCAATCTCTTATGATCCTTCTAGCTTTGACATTCTGTTGTGCCATTGAAGCCCAAGTGAACTTGACTATTCACCTTCTAATCTGTCCTCCCAGACAGTCTTGCCACTACCTCTGTCTGACTCCACACTACGGCCTATGACTGCCACATGGACTGCTCGTTCCAACGGGGCTGAGAAATTAAGTATGGCTCCAGAGTTCTGGACACGTGTAGACATGCGTTGACAGCAGCATGAACGGAAATAGAGAGTCAGTGCTTTGTTTTCCTCTGGGGGCAGGGAGGACATTGGGAAGACTGAGGAAGGAATGGGGTGGCAGTAGAAAACAAGGTCATTTTGAAGCATATTGCAACTGGGGTAAATGGGAGACAGCCAGAAAGAAATGTTCAACCTTTGGAGATTCCACACAACACAGGGGGGTCTCAGGCTTGAGCTAGAATCAAAATACCCAGGTGATTCTGAGGTGGGTGAGGATGAACACAAGTCCAGAGCTAGAAAGAGAGACCCTCTATGAAGATATTGTGACAGAAGTGGTGACATAGAGGTGAGAACTAAAGTTAGGGACCAAATGATTCCAGGGGTGTGGGGGGAGTGAGGAAGGAGGCTGTGAGATAGAAGGTAACAGTCTGAAGGACAGACTTCCACAGACTTCCACATTTTATGAGGAAAAGAAGGAGAGCAAGGAAAGGGCATTAGGAAATAAAAAAGGGGACTCCGTTCTCCGGAGTTGCTGCTACACACTGGGCTCACCACACATACCAGTGTGTGGGAAGCCTTGAGAGGGAATAATATGAAAGCCAAGGAGGAAACCACATTCTTGGACAGGCGATGTTGGCTGATATAATGAGCAACAAGGCCCAGGAATAAGAGGGATCATGAAGCCAAGCCCAGGTCAAGATCAGCAGCGACAAGAACTGGGGGCAACCCAAGAATGATAGACCCTGATTTTTTGCAACAGCGATGGTAGTGGTAGCAGATGCTTTGAGTGTCCTCATCACACCCCCCGACCTAAGCTCAGCTCACATTGACAATGCCTACCTCAAGCTTGTTCCCACCACTCTCGCTCTCTGCTCTTCTTCCTTGGGGCTTTTTCTTCCTCGGAGTTCATTGTGGGAACTCCACACAGGGAACGGTCAGATGGAGGAGATAATGTTCTTCCTCTAACCTTCAACTATTGATTGACAAGAGCTGATGGCCCTGTGCCCCACCTTTTTCTGTATAGCTAAGCAGAGACCTCGACTATGCACCTGTTTGTTGGCCTTTCTTCCTGTCTTGCCTCAGTCTCCCCACTCCCTCACTGCTGTTTCCTGGGCTTGGACCCCAAATATCTCTCTGCACGCAGTTCTCGACTGAGACTCTGCCTTCAGAAGATCCCAGACCTAGACAGAGATGAGTCAGCCTCAGTGGTGGCCGACCAAGAAATGCTGGCAGAGGCCTGAGTGCGCATTTCCCTTAATGCCCTGAAATGTTAAATAAATAGAACAGATTTCTGCTCGTCTCTGGAGTGACCAAAGGCTGAGCTGTGTTCTACGGGGCAGGCAGGGAAGCTACTTTGAATATGATCTACAGGCCCTTGGTTATAAATTCCCTCTCAAGAGAGTGAACAGGCAGTGCTAATTTGCAGGCTTCCTCAAAACACAAACAGGCATGAGCCCAATCCATGTCATAGCAAATGTCACTTCTTCTTTAGAGGCTTACCTTCCTTAGTAGAGTGGCCACAGCCCAGAAGCCTGCAGCAGTATAAACCCCAAGGAAGTGTTTTTTTCCTTCACTTTTTTAACTCATCACAATATTTTAAAAGCCAAGGTAACTTAGCAAATGTCAAATTTAATCACATTAGAAGGAGCTTAGCGCTAAGTTTGCACCCAATCCCTTCCATCACTGATGCTACTGGCTAGTCCCCATGGACATCTGAGTTAACAAGTCCAACTGGAGCATATTGGAGAGAAGGGCGTTAGTCTCAGTCCACTCTTCCATTGGGTCCTTCCTACAGCTGTGTCCTCTCTGTTGCCTAGCTCTTCATTTCCTGTCTCCATTCCACCTTGGACTTTCTGCCAGTGTTGCTATTAAACACCTCCTTGAACCCGCAACAAGTGTCTGTCTTTAATAAAACAGTGCTACTTTCCCCCTTGAGGGGTGGGGATTCTGGGAAGTTTAGACAGCACTCCTCATTTTCCTATCCCAACTTGGACTGGCTCGTTGTGTAATTCCACACCAGGGCTCTTGCCAGTCACTGATGCTGAAGTGTTGAGAAGACCACAGGGGAGTTGGAAAATGAAAGTCAAGGCCAGGTATCTTTATTCTCCGAGTCCATCGGCATTGCCCTGTTATGGAGAAGCCCTCGGTGGTCCTTGCTCTCCTCATCCATGGCCCATCGCATTGCTCACGCCCTGTTGCTCCAGAGCCTTTTCTGTCCAGACTGCAGTGCTGAGTCTCTATTGAGATCTCCTTCTCTTCCTGTTTGAAAACCAACCAATCAACCATCTTTTGGTATAGGAGCCTCTTACCATGGTTTGAATTTTTAATTTTTTGTTGTTGTTGTTTTAAAGGAATTAATTGCCTCAATATTTTAGTAAATTAAACTGCCTTGATTAAGCCATTTTAATTCTTCATTGAGCCAATATAAGCCTCTTAGAGGTGACCTAGACCTCACCTTCAAATATCCACAGGGTCATCTACAGACTTTTCTTAAAGAAAATAGAGCAGCGTGGTACGATTTCAGGATAAGCCAACTGTCAGACTTCAGCCCTAACCTCGATTCAATGCATTGACTCCATTCCATTTAACTCCCAAAATAACAAACACATCCTTTATCATCTATAAAGGTTGTCAAGGCTTAATGTTAAAATTGAATAAAGTAAAACCTGTGGCCCAACAAGAACACTTGTCATTCTCCACTCAGAACTCATTCAAAGTTAGGAATCTGATGCTTCCTTAGTAAGGAGAATGGTCCGAGGCCAAACATCTTCCCTTAAAAATGTTGGTGTGGATAGAAAGTAGAATACAGGGTTGTATGTTTTATGGGTGATATAAAGGTTTTTCAAGGGCAATACTGAGTTTATATGATGCTCACGTTAGGTGTTGATTACAGAACCTAAAAATATCACCCCTGAGATGTGACTCCTGTTTGCAAAGCTTTCTTCAACATGAGTTCTACCAAAAGACTGGGAATCTATTTGGCTGAAAGTTTTTAGATAGTACTTTTTCTGCTTTGTTCTTACTACCCTTGGAAAGAAAGCTCAGTCCCTTAGGCCTAGAATGTCCTATTGAAAGCCACCCCTGACCCCCAAGTAACCACAGAGCAGCTTCTCTCTGGTGGGCTATAGGGAGAGAGAGGTGGGGAATGCGGCCTGGCTTTCTTACTAACCAGCCAGATGACTCGGGTTTGCAAAACTCAGTATCATCCTTTTCATCTTGGCCTTTGAAAGCAGTGATCTCTCTGGGCCCATCATATATGTCCTGAATTTCTCAGCTTTATTTTGATCCCTATTTCATGTGTTGCTGCTTATACCTCTGCTCAGGTTCATGGTAAATGGTCTGTTTCTGTCAATGACTTTTTCATCTATGTCAGAGAAAGGCCCATTAGACAAATCCAATGGGACAAGTTCAGGGAGTTTGTCAGTTCCCGTCACTTTCAGGTCAGCCTGTGCAGTGGAGCACAGACGCGAAACAGATTTGTCAAGAAGGGCAGCTTCTTCTGGAAGAAGTTTATCTCAATGGGGAGACACCGGTGATGGGTGAAAAACATCAAAACACCCGCACTTCAGCCTGGGAACAGCACAGGGAGCTGAAAGAGCTGTCTGTGAATAAATGTAAATAAGTCAGAGTCTCAATCCCCTATGCAAGCGGGTGTGGGGGGAACGGGGAGACAGCTGTACATATCTGAGAGCATTTGGGGTGCTTGCCTAGAGCCTGACACAATGAGGAAGCTGTCATGTCTGATCAATAATTATTTTCAACTTATTAATAATTAATAATTATTGATAAAAGAAATTAAAAACAGTATTTTAGGTCTTATTTCACTAAGAAAGAACAAGAAAACTTCCACATTTTCCCACTGCTAAATTATCCCCCAGCACCAAGACCATATTTAGAGATGGGACTTTTAAGGAGGTAACTAAGGTTAAATGAGGTCCTAAAAGGTGGAATCCTAACCCAATAGGAGGGATGGCCTTAAAAAAAGGAAGAGAGAAAGATCTCTCTCCCCATTTGCATCTACCAAGGAAAAGCCACATGAGGACATGGCAAGAAGGTAGCTGTCTGCAAGCCAGGAGGAGAGCGCTCACCAGAACCCAACCATGCTGGCGCCCTGATCCCAGACTTCCAGCCACCAGAACTGTAAGACAATAAATTTCTGCTGTTCAAGCCCCCCATTTTGTGATATATTGTTATGGCACCCTGAGCAGACTAAAACAGCAAGGAATTAAAATCTGTTTGGAAGAGCACTTAACACACCCATTTTAAGAGCATTATGTGTAAAAAGGCAACCGTGATTCAATATCAAGTAGAGTAGGGAGCAAGAAAGAGAAATTAAGTCAGTGAGATGGACAAAAACAAAAAAAAAACAACCTAGCAATTAACGGAAAAAATAAGGAACAAAGCCTCTTTCCCAGTGTAAGAACCAGACTTGGGTTTATCAAGGTGTCAAAGAAAGGAATTGACTATGGGAGATCAGACACTTGTTTGGAGTGCACCCACTAAATTAGCAAATCATGGGCAGCGTTTTGAGAGTGTCCAGTGCTAGATAGAAAGATTCCAACTCTAACTTTGAAAAATTTGGAGATGCTTTATATTAATTTATTCATTTGCTTGGTTTATAAAGAATGAGGCATGTGTCTAATCACTATGTTGTACACCTGAAACCAATATAATATTATGTCAACTGTAAATTAAAAAAAGAAAGGCAAACAGAAAAAAAAAAAGAACAAGGCACAATCTGTTGTCCAAGTTTCACTTATTTAAGGCATCATATCATGGGATAGGAGGATTCAAGATTGGATGATATGGGGCTTCCTGTTCACAAAACCACACAGTTCTGTAGGCGAGATGCTCAGAAGAATCCGAGCACGAAGGGCTGGGTTTGAAAAGCCATGGAATAAGTAACTATTATAAGACTGGATGGATGGATGGACGGACAGATGGAACAGTGATTGTTCAGAGATTCACAGAAGGGACAGAGTCCTAAAGTGCCAGTCTCTGGCAGTGTTCAGCCTATTTGAGCATAAGCACTGATCATTCTTGGGCAAGTTGATAATACTCTACACGTGACTCTTCCACTGTGAACACCCGAAAAACATGGATGATATCAAATTTGCTTTTGTTTTCCCAAAAGCCTATCCTTGGGCCCCTGAAATGGGACCTTAAAAATCCCATTGACTATTGCCAACACTCTCAGAGCTGTCTTGTTCGCCTTCTCATTACAAGCGCCTGTATAATGAACTTCATTCATTCATTCACCCATTAAAAAATATTTATTGTGTTGCTATACCTATGCATTGTTTTAAGATCTGCAGATATATTACAAAGCAAATGTGCTTACATTCTGCTGAGAAGAAACAGATAATAAACTGAAAAATAAAATATATAGTACATCAGACAGTGATAAATGCTATGTAGAAAAATAAGGCAGGAATGAGGGCCAGAGCAAGCCAGAGTTGGGGGTGCTGCATTTAAGGTGTGGTCAGGGAAGACTCACCAGAAGGTGATGTGTGAGCAAGAACCTGAAGAAGTTGGAAGATTGGCCCAGGCAACTCTCTGAGGGGAAGGTGCTCCAGCCGGAGGGAACAGCGGAGCACTGAGGTGGGAGGGGGCCTGGAAGGAAAAGGAAATCAGTAGATAGACCATTGCATTGGGACAGAGAGCAGGAGAGAGAGAGGAGAAGATATAATGTCACAGAGATGAGGGGAACCAAGAGGCCCCTACAGACCTCGGTAGACCATGGGATGGATTTTACTTTGCACCTTTGAGAGGTGATATGGCCTGACTAGGTTTTAACGGGATTCCTCTGACCGTTAGGTTGAGACTGAGAAGTGTGTGTGGCAAAGGCAGATGCAGAAAAACAAGGTAGGAGGTATTCTGATATCCACATAAGAAAGAATGGCAGCTCCAACCAGGTATTAGTGGTGAGAATATCGGATTTTAAATATCTCTGGAAAGTATTGACAGAGGATTTGTTGGTGGTTAGGAGGTGGAGTCTGAATGAGGAGACACCTGTTCCCAAGCACCCCAGGTATCAGCACTGGCACTGCTACACTCCGTCTTGTGCTCAAGGACCTCAGTGAACTGACTGGCCAGCCCACTTTGAATTGGGATCCTTCTAGTACCACCAGTCCCTCCTCCACCCCCTATCATTGTGATTTAGATGGGTGGTCACTTCATCCCTATGCCCTCCACTGACTTATAACCCAAGCCAACCCAGAGTTGATCCTATAACCCTACATTTCTACCTCTCTGCACTGGCACTTCGGTTCCCATAAGAATGGAAACTACGGGTTTTGAACGAAGAGAAGTCTAGGTGAAAGCAGGTCTGGGTCGGGAGCCTGATTCCAAGCCAGGATAACTATTAAGAAAGCATCAGGCCCTGTATGGCAGTGCCAAGACCATCAGAATAGCAAGGCCAGACGCTGAAAATGAGCACCTTTCTAGTTTTCTACCCAACACCTGTTTCCAGATTTCAAGACAATTTTGGTCAAAATAAGTTGCATACAGGTGCCATCTCAGAGCAAGAATAGGCAAGATTTCTAAAGAGAGTGACTCTTGCAAACTACTACTCTTATTTATGATTGTTTAAGCAACTAAAAAAGAAGTGAGAGAGGTAGAAGGAACAAGGAAGGAAGGAAGGAAGGAAGGAAGGAAGGAAGGAAGGAAGGAAGGAAGGAAAAGAAAGGATTGGGGCTTTCCCATTGGCTCTTTTCAAAAACCAATGGTTTTTTACCACATTCCACATGCTCTCTTAACCTAACTTTTAAAAAGAATCCAAGCTATCAACCCACTGTATATTTTTTTATGATTTAGAGTGGCCTTTTTTTAAAAAGCAACAATTAAGAAATCCTCTCAGGGAATGAAGCTGAGTAAGCTAAGTCTAACCAAACCATTACTTTGGTATTAAAACACACACCACATAAATTCTTTGGTATGCAATTGATGCAATAGACCCTGACTTCCTGCTTTTCGAACTTTTTAGATTCCTGATCAGGATTTGCAGACATTCAGAAATGCTGGGCAGGAGCTGTGTGTGTGCATGCTGCTGTTTTAAAGGATCCAATCTTATGTAATTCTTGCATGTAGAAATTTTCCACTGACTTCAGTTTCACTAGTATGAACCACCAAATCCTCAAAGACTGTGCTGGGCCAATTTGGAGGCATACATCCAACCTCCTGGTGGAATAAATTATAAGAGGAGGTGAAGTAGTTATTTTCTAGGGCTTATTGTGTTTTTTATTCCTCCCACAAAACAAAATGCAAACCATCACAAATTAAATAGATTTCTCAAGGTCCAAAAGAGACTCCTCATGCTGTTTTTTGTATACTCAGCAATAGTGTCACAACAGATGTTAAAGGGCCAGCCTCAAAAGGCTTTAGCAATAGCATATGAACTTGAAGGGAGACTCGAAGGCCTTACCCTCAGGTGGAGTGACATGGTGGGTGAGCATTAATTTCAGCCTCTTCCTACCTTCTTTCTCTGGCTCCTTTTGAGGTCTACCAGTTGTATAAAGCAACAGGTTCCACAGGACAATTGCTCCCTGGAACTAATTTCTTTCCTCCCCCTTAATTATTGAAATAACCTTTCCAAACAGCTACTATGATGATGGGTTATTCTACCAGATGCTACTCTCTGCCTATGTGCCTGATGAGTACCTCTTATCTGTATTTTGGGTTTTTTTGTTTTTGTTTTTTTTCCTGCAGAGGCTGAAGTGGTCAGATTCACTGTCAACTGGAGTAGCTGGCAATGCTCCTGCTGTTTTGAATTGATGGCACTGAAATGTGGAACTTGGAACTCGGAAAGGGCACCTGGACACATCTCCATGCACTGCCCACTTACCTGCAATCAACAGCAGGCGCAGAGCCCACTGAAGTCCTGATGTGGCCCTGTCTTCACGGGCCTCCCTGCTCTAGCCTTCATCTGTAAACAAAGGATAGCCCCCCTAAAGACGAGGCCTCCCTTACATATTGTATAGTAGATATAATCGGGAGGCCATTATTTAAATTGCATCAATTCATCGTACCTTATTTTAGAGCTGAGTTTCTAAGCCAGTTTCTTATTACAAAGATAGTTCTTAAAATATTAAAAAGTTTGTTTTACTAGTTCTAAGAATCATTACAATGTAGTCATGAAATATAGGTATTCGTTATAAGAAACTGTGTATGCTGAAGCGTGTTGTAGAAGTGTGTTAATGAAAGTGGTGATTTGTAGAAAACAGTGTGCTTATTTGTTCTAAGCTCTGTTTGTCACAGGAGGTTGGCATAAAGCACCAATCAGTGATAATTAACTCATATTAGTTCCCTGCTCTAGATCTAATCTACTCAACCACTATAAAAGGCCTGTGCTGTATCTCTTAAAATAAGAACACAGCTAAAGGCATTCCTGCTCATAAAGATTTATTTTACAAGTATAATTAAAGTGGTGATAACAATGTATCTTTTAAACACAATGAGAACACGCTTTGCCACATTAGTAACAAGATTCTAGGGATTCCACTGTTTTCAGTTCAAGAAACAACACTCTCAACACTTAGCTGTTGATTAAAGCAATAGGTCAAGTTGGAAAATGAAAAGAAAACCAGTCAAAGGGTAACTTTCAGACGAGAATATGGGCGTGTGGGGCTGTGCACAAATACCTAGCAAAGAAGGCAGCGTGTGGGAGGTGCTCTCTGAGGCCGCATTAGATTTGCAACAACTGAAGTTCCTTTGTGCTAAAGTTAGTCTATTGCTGGACAGAGAAGTAACTGGCAAAAGTCAAGACGCAATAGAATTTTCCGGAATATTATTTAACCCTATCCCAGGCCTAAAATTCCCTTGGTACCCACAAGAAGAAAGTGTGAAAAGAAACCTTGCCATCGGAGATGTCCCAAAAAGAGGAGAGGGCCACTGTTTTCCCTCTGTCCCTCAGTCTCTCTATCTCTCTCTGCCCCTCCCTTCAGCAGCCTGTCCGAGGTCCCATTGCTGTGAGCCTGGTTGAGGATACTTGCACATTGACACCTTCCTCATTTTGATTCAGAGACAATCGGTCCACCGGCATTCCCTACACCCCCCAAATTTGCATACCTGTCCTATATAGCCCCAGCGATGTGCTACCCAGCACCCCCCTCAAGGGAGGACTTGCAGGAGGAGCGTGGCAGCTGTCCTCCTCCAGCCGTCAGCGGTTTCGGGGTCTGCCACAGCTGCAACGACCCTGGTCACCAAGGTCACACTCTTCCCCAACAGCCCACGTGGGACACGACTCTGAAGCAATGCTCCCTTCAGCGCTCCCTCCAGGGTGGCCGAGGCCTTTTCCAGCCTGCATCACAGTTCAGTTTCTCCCCTGCCCGATCCTCTTTCCAGTTCCTCCCCTTCACAGTTGTGGAGCCTGATGAACATACAGAGTCTAACCTGAGACAGCTGTGAAGTATTTCCAGCTCCATGCCATCGCCGCCAAATGATCGACCCAACAAATCCAGGCGAAGAGACAGGAATGTCTGTAAGTAAGCTCCAGAGGCGACATCAGTGGTCCTCAATATTTCAGCCTTTACAAGTAGAACCCTTTCTTCAAATAAGAGCTTATGTAAAGCCATTAAGCAGAATAAAGTTGAAGTTTCTGTGCCAGGGCACAGAGTCCTAGACAGATAAAAATCAATGGGCCACATAGGTCAGTGGTTCTCAACTGGCATCAAGGACCAGAATCCATTGGGAACATTTGAAAACCACAAATGTCTTCCACCCTTGAAATTCAGTTCCAATGTTGTAAAAGTCCTGCAGGTGAATCTGACAGACAGCTTAGGCTGAGAACTCGCGAGCTCTAGGGCACTGCCACCCTCCGTGGGTCTCTGGTTCCACGGCACAGTATTGCCCTTTCTGCAACGCAAACGTCTGAAACAGAGCCCCCGTTATCCAAGGCGAGAAAACCAGTGCTGGCTTTTACATGAATAAAGGGATTTATTATTTTTAGCTCATGGTTTTTATGTATTGACTTACGTTTATTGACTTCATTGGGGTGACATTGGTTAATAAAATTATATAGGTTTCAGGTGTACAACTCTATAATGCATCATTTGTATATTGTATTTTCACCACCTCAAAGTCAAGTCTCTTTCTGTCACCATTTGTCCCCCTTGAACCCTCTTCTACCTCTCCCCACCGCACCCCCTTTCCCCTCTGGTAAAAAACATACTGCTGTCTGTGTCTGTGAGTTTTTCCTTTCTTTGTTTAATCTTTTTACCTTTTTCACCAAGCCCTCAACCCCCCTCCCCTCTGGCTGCTCCCAGTTTGTTTTTTGTATCCAGGAGTCTGCTTCAGTTTTATTTGCTCATTTTGTTCATTAGATTCCACGTACAAGTGAAATCGTATGGTATTTGTCTTTCGCTGACTGGCTTATTGCACTTAGCATAATGCTCTCCAGGTCCATCCATGCTGTTGCAAAGGGTAAGATTTCCTACTTTTGTATGGCTAACTAGTATTTCATTGTGTAACCGTACCACCGTTTTTTTATGCGTTCATCTACTGATGGGCACTTAGGCTGCTTCTGAACATAGGGGTACACATATTCTTTTGAATCAATGTTTTAGGTTTCTTCAGATATATTCCCAGAAGTGGTATCTCTGGGCCATAAGGCGGTTCCATTTTTAATTTTTTGAGGAAGTTCCATACTGTTCTCTACAATGGTCCCACCAATCTTCATTCCCACCAACAGTGCACAAGGATCCCCTTTTCTCCACACCCTCACGTTAAAAAGTCATATTGCATAGGTTCTGTCCCACCCTCCAGAGGCTGGGGTGCATGCACAGAGAGCCCTTCATAGTTGGCTCTCCTGACCATCACCTTTTTTAGAGGAAATTTGCATTTCCTCTATCTCATCAATACCAGAAACAGCCTGGATGTAAGCAGTTCTCAAATATAATGCTGGTCCCGTGTTTATTTTGTCTAGCCCCAAACCACCTGAAAATTAATACTGAGTTTTCTCAAGTTATTTGTAAAAGAACACCCATTTTTAAAAGAACTTAGTTAGTCTTTTTTATAGATACCTTAAAAAAACCTGGCTTTGAATGTTTTTGGGTTTTTTTGTTTTTGTTTTCTGAGTAAAGTTGACAGCTAGTGTTAAAGGAATATGCACAGTGTTTCAGATTATTCATGGTCACCAGGTACCCGAGGTCAATTTCAGCTCCATTTAGTGCTAAGAAATAGGAGCCTTTTGATCATGCTTTTTGCTAAGAGTCCTCCTCTTCAGAAGCTTAGATATACTCGCTGATCTCACCTCCAATTTGATTACAACACTAAGGCCAGAAGAATTATGATAACAGAGTCAAAAGTTAAATGGCTTTATTCTAAGGGCCAACATATGCTGACACCAAATTTCCTCCCCAGAGAAAAAATGCATTTATATATGTTCATAAAGAATATGTGGTATTATTTTGTGGTTACTATATAAAAGCTATATGTATAGATAGATATACATACCTATATAGATCAGTAATTTGCACTCAGTAATATATAACTATCTGGTTTATTTTTAACTGAATATTTATTAAAGTGTAATATACTACTACATTAAGAGAAGAGCACAAATCATGCAGCTCAAGTAATTTTTATAAGGTGAACATCTCCCCAGTAACCAGCACCAGAATTAAGAAATAGAATATTCCCAGCACCAAAGAATCCCCCTACATCTCCCTCCCTGTTTTTAGCACCTAGTTGCTAACCTAACCTCTATCATCATGTATTAGTCCTGCCTGTTTGTGAACTTTGTCAGTGGAATTACCGAGTGTATTCTCATTTGCGTCTACTCTCTTCCAACATTACCCTGGTAAGATTCAACCATGTTTTGTAAGTAGTGGTAGTTTGTTCATTTTCATCACCTGAATATAACACAAATCACTTACTCATTCTACTGGTGGACATTAGGGAGGTGCTATTATGGACACATCTGCAATGCACATTCCTGTGCACATCTTTTGGTATATGTATCTAAGTATTTTTATTGCATATATGTCTAGGAATGGAATTGTTAAGTGATAAGATATATATGTATATATTCAGCTTAGTAGAGACTGCCCAACACCCTTCCAAAGTGACTGCACTGACTGAGGCGTGCTCAGAGGGTGTGAGAGTGCCAGTGGCTCCGCATCCTTGCTGACACCTGGTGTTCAGTTGCTCCGCATCCTTGTCCATACCTGGTATTTTTTGTGCCTTTAAAAAAATTATTCTAACCATTCTTGTAGATAAGTAGTGATATCTCTTTATGGTTTTAATATGATTTTTCTTTATTATAATAACATTGAACACTTTTTAATAAGTTTACTGGACATTGGTGTGTCCTCTTTTAACTCTATTCAAAAGACTACCATCAGTAAATCAAGACAATTTAGTATTAGCATGACAATAGACAAATAGATTAATGGACACAATTAGAAATTCCACACATATCTGATCACTTGATTTGTGATAAAGCTGACAGTGAGGAATGGTGGGACAAAATCATCTTTAGAGTAAATCATGCCAGGTCAAAGGATATTCACATGAAAAAGAAATTTAAGCCCTACCTCACACCATACTCAAAAATAAATTCTAGATATACTATAGATTTCAATGTCAAGTATAAAACAATAAAGTTATTTTGAAGAAATCAAAGAATAATATCTTAATGATCATGAGAAGGAAAAAGAATCCATAGAATACAAAAAGCACTAAGGATAAAGTAAAGCAAGTGATAATATATAGTACTTTAAATTCCTGTTTATCAAACGGCATCATTTAGCAGGTGAAAAGGCAAACCACAAAAGATATTTGCAAGACACATATTTAACAAAAGACTCGTATCCAGAACCGAGGCATATTATTCCATAGTATTGTGTATCATAGTTTATGTTTATCTCCTAGTGGAAATAATTTATTCTGTTTTTGTTTACTACCTAAAACAGTGTGGCAATGAATACATCTGTACATCTGTGAGTGTTTTTCTAATAAATTATCCAGAAGTGGATTGCAGAGTCATGGGGTGAAGCAGAGAGTTTCAAACCACAAAGGGCAACGGAGAGAGACTTTTTCCAAAATGGGTTTTCTCCCATCTTGCATGTCTCACTCTTAAACTAATTGCACTCCCTCTGCCTGGGCCCTGCCCAGATTTTCTTTTGAAGACCCTGGGGTAGCTTAACTGGAGTACCCAGGTTGGAGAAAAAAACTTAAGAACTCTGATGAAGGGGAAGAGAAAGATGTAATAAAATATTTAAACAAGAGTTCTCTCTAAATTCTCTGGAAGATTTTCTTCTTGGCCTCTCAGTCTTCTAAACAAAATTATATTTATAGCATGTTGCCTTGAGCAATATATCTTGCATGTTGATGAGAGACAAGTATCCTGGGTTCTTTGAAATAAGGGATTTATCAAGTATGAACTTCAATTAACTGATTAAGTTTTGGGTTACTAAAGAGAGATTGCACATCTTTGCATTTTCAACATTATTTATTGGAAGTCTTTTTCAAATATACATAAATTTACTTCCCTGCTATGGTAAGTACAATATCCTGAATATAGCTGATTATTTCTTTACAGGTGGAACATTTTAAGATCATCAGGGTGTTAATTTGAACATTAATCTCTTCATACATGAGACTGACATTGAAAGTGTCCCTGGCACATCTTTCCTGACATTAGACTATAAATGTTTTAAAGGGAAGGGCTGCATTCACACTCTGATTGTACCAGGTATAAAGTTTATGATATTGAGTGAGAGTGTCTGATTCTCTGTGTTCCTGTCTGGAACCAGGAAGAGATTGCTCAACACGCAGCTTGTTGGCGGAATACAGGTTCCCCGTAAATAGGGCATGGCACACAGTAAAACTCAATGAATGTTCCTTTTCCTTATCTGAAATAATGCTTTCCTGAATTACATTTAAATGAATGTAGGAGATAAAAATAAAAAAATTTTTCTGCCCTGGCTGGTGTAGCTCAGTGGATTGAGCGCAGGCCTGCGAACCAAAGCATCGCGGTTCGATTCCCAGTCAGGGCACATGCCTGGGTTGCAGGCCAGTTCCCGGCAGGGGACGCACAAGAGGCAACCATACATTGATATTTCTCTCCCTCTCTCTTTCCCTTCCCCTCTAAAGATAAATAAATAAAATATTAAAAAAAATTTTCTGATACTAGGGCATGAAAGAAAAAAATTAAGCCTAATATGATTTTCGGGTGGGGCCGGGTTGTGAATTGCATCTTTCGCCTGAAAGTGATGTGACAGAGAATTCCAGCACCCTGAGATTTCTAGTGATTTGGTTCTCATTAGCAATTGGGCAAACATTCAGGCAGGCAACTCGGCAACGTGCGTCACATTTCGTTTGGCATGGTCATCCCACTACCGATCTACACTAAGGAAATGATTGAGCATGGACGACGATATTCGCTGAAAGGCGTTTACAATATTCAAACATTAGACACAACCTAAATGCTCACCAATAGGAGGTTGGTAAAAACACATTTTGGATACCTAGACAACAAAATATGATGAAATCTTTAGAAATTACAATATAGCTCCATATTTATAAATTTATAAAATGCCCACAAAATATTAAGTGAATAAAGCGAATTACAAAATAGTCTGTATTAAATACCTCATTTCATTTTTGCCAAAACTGTGTATATCTGTATGTATGTATGCATAGAAAGTCTTCAAAAATATATACCGACATGCTTTATGCTTATCTCCAAATGATATTGTAGAATTATAGATGATTTCATCTTTCTTTTAATCCCTTTGTGTTTTATCCAAATCATTTCACAGTAAGCATGTCTTATTTCTATAACTGAAAACAGTAAAGCTACCTTTCTTTTGAAAAACTTAAAACTTTCATTGGCAAAAAATGCCAACTGATAATTTTGTGCTAAGAAATCCTAGAAAACTGAACTCTCTGTGGACCTTCTCTCGGTCACTGGCAAACACAGAGCAGAAGTCTTACCGTGTCTGTGTGTCGCAGGGTGTTTCAACCTCAGCACTATCTGGGGCTGGATAATTCTTTGTTGTGGGAGATTGTCTTGTACCTTATAAGATGTTTAGCAGCATCCCTGGCCCCCACCCACTGAATGTCAGTAATGCACACCACTCCCCCCACCCCACAGAGTTACGACATCCAAAAACGTATCCAGACTTGGCCAGATGTCTCCTGGGGGCTAAATCGCCCCAGTTGAGAATCACTGATATAAGGAAACTGGAGACCTGGAATTATACCCTGTGTTTGCTCCTCACTAGTTGGGTAATTCAATGTCTCTGGGTGTCCATTTTTTTCATTAACAGAATGACTATGTCATCTTTAAGATAGCTTTGGTCCTGAAACCTAGAGTTCCACTGGTTTGCAGAAAATTGGTTGGTCCAAGGGGAAAGAGATTGGTGGAGAGGAAGGTGGAAAGCCGAAAGTACAGGCACAAATGTAGCTAGGTCTTCTGCTTACAATCGTGCACTTGCCCATTCACTTGTGTGACAAATATTTATTGAGTGTCCACTATATCCCAGGCACTGTGACAGGGGCTGGGAAACAGTCATAAATATGAAAATGAGATCCTCCCATTCATGGAGTTACCTTCTATGGGAAGAAACAAACCATAACCACGTTAAGTTAATTAAGTAGGAGCACTTTAGATAAGTGACATAAAGTAGGTAACACGGGGATGGGTGGCCACTAGAATGGTAGTGGGGAAAGTGAGCAAGATCAGATAAGGTGACCTGGGAAGACCTCTAGAGGAGTTAATATTTGAACTAAGACCTAAATGATAAGGATAGAGCCAAGCAAAACTCAACGGGAAGAATGTCCAACACAGAGAATACTAAAGTACCAAACCAGTGAGATAAAGAGCTCAGAGCTGTATCAATGATTTAACAGCAATGTGTGCATGATAGAATACTACTAAAGAAACAGCGTCAAATTTTATTATTAATAACAGGGGAGTCACTTCTCAGCCTTTTGGGTAAGATCAAGTGTAATAACAGGGGGGAAAGGTAAGTGAAAAAGTAATCTCTAATTTTTCCACAGGAGAGTGATTAGGATAGAAATTAAATCCAGAAAAAGGCCTTCACATCAACAATACCACTGAAAAATTGTGTTTTGGGAAATTCTGGAAACACACGCTCCCTGAAGCTCACCAAAGCCTCTCTACCACCCTTTAGTGCTAGGAAGGTTTGGGGCGGAGGGGGAGGCTGTGCCAAGAAGATGTCTACTGAATTGCTAAAGCAATAAATTGAGGGGATAATCTTTTTCATGGTTGGTATGCTCAGGGGGAATGGGTCCAGCAGATAAAATGATAACTAGATTTAGTTGACAATTTGCTTTGAGCAAAATGCCGAGCTTGTAAATAATTTAAAAATAGCCTGTCATTCAATTGCAACGTGTCCTTTAAGAAATTTTAATCGATGCAAAATGCATTTCTCCAACACAAGCTTCTAACCCCTGTGAAACCAGCTACCAGGCTAAACAAAAAGCTGCGACACAGAACAGTGTGTGCAATGGCTACAAAGGAGAGTGGATTGAGCTACAACCCCAGAATCCAATATTATGGCAGTATCCTGCAACTTAGGAATTAGCTGTTGCGACAGCATGTCGTGTGGAAACACACCACTTGTTCAGTTCTTTTTGTTCGAGGATGCTGAGAAGCCAGGGTTTCAATCCACTCATCAGAAACAATCAACATGCATACGCTCTGCATTTTGGTCACAAATGGATTGTCTATTTGTTATATTTGCCAGCAGCTTCAGCTTATAGAGAAAGAGAAACGCAAGGTGGAGGGAGAGAGGGAAGACATAATGACTCTCTGAAATTAGCATACAGTGTCACCTTGAGAAGATGAACACAAGCACAAAGAACACAGCACAGGATTTGGGGGTGAGGGGTCAGACACTGAGCTAAGTTACTCCCCTTTATACTGGGCTATTCCTGTCGAAACAGAGCCCATTCCAAATACGAGAGGGCAGGTGGTCGCCTTTTCCAGGGTGCCTGCCTTCTCTTGGAGCAGCGGGAAGCAGAGGCGGTGGTTTGTCCTGGTGCTGCCCGAGCCTGTACTGCAGGTCCCACAGCCTGGTGGCCTTCTCTGACTCAGCTCTTCTTTTTCTGTAGAACTTCTCATTACAGGAAACCAATCACTGTCCAACCCACAGTGCCAGGAGAGGCCGCAGCAAAACCCCAAGGACAATAGAAGGTTCAGTTCCTTTAGGTTGAAATTCCTGGAGATTTTTCACTTTTTTCCTGCTTAAATCTGGAGGTTCTCTCTCCCTCCCTCTCTTCCTCCCTCCCTTTTCCTTCCTTCCTTCCTCCCTCCCTCCTTCCCTCCCTCCCTTCCTTCCTTCCCTCCCTTCCTTCCTTCCTTCCTTCCTCTCCTGACACAACACTGACACAGATTATGAAGACATCACCCTAAATTGCCGGCATGGTAGCTGCAGTTTGGGAAATAAACCAGCACAATTAGGGAATAGGGACACCATCTGAGTGTCAAAAACTAATGGTGGCCAGATGTTCATTTTCAGTGAATTGATTATCCTTGATTATCAAAGTATATATGTATTGATTTTTATCCCTTAAATCTTAGATGCTAAAAATCTGAAAAACTGTTAATCCTGGATGGATTTAAAGATAATAGATAATTATGTATTATTCATAAATGTTGTACAGCAGGGTATCCATTATACGACTGTTAATCTCTAGAAATATCATTTTCATATTCATCTGCCATTAATTTATTTAAACCAGGTTGTCAAAATGTTTTAGGGATGTTGGGTTTTTTAAAGCTACCCTTACAACAAAGCATCAGTTCTTCCTCTCAATCTAATGCAGCCTCAGAGCCTGTGTGAGTATACTGCTTCCTCCCCTCCAGGCCCGGCCCAGTTCACACAGAGCCACGCGCACAAAGACACGCACATGCTGCTTGGCTGTGTTATTGACTGCTGAATGGCTTCCAGCCCGTCTTTGTCCCAAGGTCAACCAGAATCAAGCTTCACTTTTCATCTTCATGTAGGAAGGTTTCTTCATTGGTAAGCTTATTTAAATTTCTTCGCAGATATTGAACCGAATCTGCTCAGGCCGTAGCCTCCTGGGGCCTTTCATTCAGAGCTAAATATAAATAAATGCTCATACAGGACAGCTTTTGATGAAACATTAAAGATGGTTTTTTAATATGGTTTCTAGATTTTCTATTTTCTCTATGAAAAATCCGTGGTGGTAGAGAGAAACTTAGCCATGGAAAGGGAATAGATTTGTAAATTGCGGCCTATGGAGCCCCTGGGATTTAATGGCACAGGGCAAAGAAGCAGCTGATCTTGGCAAAGGAAGCCGGATAAATAAAATTAGCCGCTAAATCAGCTCCCCTTAAAAAACCAGCTGTCAACTCCCTCCAACGTTTATGAATTTTGGGGGCATGTTGTGTCACATGGCGTCTCACCCAGGATCAAACAGCACTGCTCCCTTCAAATGGGAAAGGGTCCCCAATTCCCCACACAGGAGGGGCCAAAGCAAAGGGTTTGCCTTTTTTCTTTCACCTTCTTTTCCTTGTCATATGCACTAGACGGATCTCAATCCAGGCCCACCAATATTCACTGCTATAATGATTATAATCGTTGTTAATTTTTAAACTATGCTCCCAATTATCCCTTCGAAGAATGGGCTGCATGTTCTACAGGAGATACACATGCCTTTTGGAAACTACTATCTGCTCAAAATAGTGAGTCTCCTGGTGGAGATGGAGGATGGGACTGGGCGAGCAGAAACAAGGCAAAGACAGGGGTCATGCAAACTCAGGGTAGGGATGCTCTATGCCTTTCGTGTAGCTTCCCAACGGGATCAGTCCTTCTCAGTTTCAGGAGGGAGGCTGGTCCTGCCTGAGGAGGGCACTGAAACTTCAAGTTACGGTTTTTTATCCAGGTAAAATAGGGATACATGTAATACTAATTCAAAAAGCTAACCTCGGCCAGACACTGCATTAATGGCTTTATAAGTTTTATTTCACGGAATGCTCAGGAAACCCTCAAGATGGATAATATTACAGCTCCATTTTAAAAACAAGCAACCAGAACAGTGAAGCGGCTGGCCCACACTCTCGTCCTAAGAAGAAACCCTGTATGGACTTGTGAGCGTTATGAGGCACCCTGCTCCTGCTGGCCGGCTGTGAGGTGACCAGCAAACCACAGTCACCTCCTGGTGTCAGTCACCCCTACCCCAGCAGAAAGCACCTGCTGCCAGCTGCATTCAGGTCCTTCCAGCCTTGTGCAAATTTCTGGGCATCGCTGGGCAGGTCCTGCAGAATCAGTAGGAAAAACACGGGAGTCATGACACATGGGACTCTAAGGAGAAAACACTGTGACAAGTCCTATGAAGTCCTTCTCTTGCAATTCACACGTACCTCTCTGAAGTCAGGGGGAAGAACCTGAATGGGATCAAAACGCTTCATTTTACTTTTATTTTGCACCTAACTATGTCTTTGGGCTGGAGGCCAGGTGAAATTCCTATCACACTTTATGAGAGCAAAACCACGAAGCTTTTCTCTTATGTTGTCGTTGCTTCTAAAAAGGAAAAAGAAACCTTACAAAGCCAAATCTTTGTAAACACATAAAGACCATACTCTGGCTCATTAAAGTAGTAATTTTTTTTGTTATTGTTCATTTAAAAACCCATGAAGCTTTTCCACTGTTCCTGGGTAAGAACTCTGTATAAACTGTAGAAAAACCATAATCTTTACCATTCTAAAAAAAAGCAAAATATCAGAATACAAGCAGGCTCAGTCCATCCTACAGGAACAGAAGAGAGGACCTGAAGTAAGCCCGAAGGGCTGACACGATTCCGGCCGGGAAAGAAATCTGCCTTTCAGTCCAACATAATAGAAACCGTAGAAACCATAATGCTTTACTCTTATAAAGAGCTTTCCAATGATATTATCTTGTTTGAGCTCCACAAGGCAATGAAGGGAGGTCTGGTCGTCTGCAATTTTAGACTCAGGCCGGCTAAGGGGCTTTCCAAGGTCATGGTCATGGAAGAAATCCAGGCTGCCCTTGGCCAATTATTTGACCAATCCAAGAAAATAGAAGTGATCGGGATTCTTCTGCTTGAACTTTCAGTACACAAGCTGGTCATTGACAGAAATTAAAACACACTCATCACTGGCCTTTTTTTCCCTTGACTCCGTCTGGGCCCAGGTGAAAGGAAGTTATGGCGGGTATGTCGACACTCCCCCGGCCAGTTTCTTCCCATGAGGTGTGGGTGAATGGGGGAGGACAGGCTGAAGGACAGAGTCTCAGGAAAGGCTGCCTGAAGAGAAGTGGGGGAGGGCAGGGACAGAGCAGGGGGCTTCCTCCCGGTCCCTTCCCCTCCCCTCCCTTCCCCTCCCCTCCCCTCCCCTCCCCTCCCCTCCCCAGGTGGAAGGGTCTGTCCCCCCTCGAAGGATGTTCCTCTCCTCACTAAATCACCATGCTAGGCACGTGGTGACAATACGGAGGGTTTTCCATAAATTTGAGTTTAAAGGGAATAATACTCAATGTTAAATCGCTAAATTAAATCATTCTTTACTAGACATTTTTACAATTCCGAGCCATTTTCCCATCTAGAGCTGCATAGTAAATTAATTACTGCATTAGTAGTTCATTGGTGGCTCTGGCAAACACATTTTTACTCAAAACAAATACACACAACTATTCTCCAAATGTTTGTTCACATATTTTGAATCCATTAAAAAGTACTTGTAATTTTAGGAGAAAACGTGTTTTTGGTAATTTTGTCGCTTCCCTCATTTTCTCCTGGAAAGAGTTATGTTCATTTCCAGTTGGCATATAGGAAAATTTATTACAGCTACTTAGGTGGTACTGGCTAACACTGCGGATGTTTTAGAAGGTAAGCAGGGTTGGGGAAGGGTAGTTATTAATCTAGTGAAAACAACTTCATTATATGTATATGAAAAAGGAACTATTTTTCATCTTTAATGGCTGAAAATATGAAAGGTAAAAATCTCATGTTGGTAAACATACCACAAAAGTCACATATATTATATCTAGTTGTGCTCTTTTCAAAAATGTTTTGCTTCACTTTTGTAAACAAATGCTTAATCTTATAAAATAAATTATATCAATGAAGAGAATATACTTTAACAAAATGACCCCCAACTAAGGTTGGTAAGCAGTATAATTTGGGTAAAAATGCATTCTATATTGGCCATTCAAAAGTATACTATACTCAATCAAATACTGTTATGAGTATCTTAGATTGGTTTTATAGGCAATTTAGGTTTTCTCTAAATACACACACTTAATGCACAGCCAAAAATCACAAAGCCTAAAAAACATCCATGCATAAGCAGAAGATTTTTGGTAAGAAGTATATTTTTGCATGTCTTGTATCTGCAGAAACCATTTTCTCCAAACTTAAACTTGGAATAACTGATTTAATAAGCTCAGGTATACTCATGGAACAATGAGTACATCTGAAATCAGAATATTTGAAATCAAACCTGAGCTCTGAAATCGATGCTCTCCAACTGGTATGTCTTTGCAGAGACTGAGGTCACATATATGCGCTCATATTTATATGATACCCCATGTGCACCCTCTGCACATCAAGAGAGAGAATCCAAAGCTAGAACATGTCCATGAGTAGTGAAATAAGTAAATTGTGCTGTATACATGCAATGGAATAATAAGCAGAAATTATAGTGCATGAACTCTTATTATCCTCACAACATGAATAAATGCCACAGCCATAATGCTGGGCAAAAGAAGGCAGCCATGAGAGGGAGAGTGCATTGTGTAATTTCTGTAAAGTTTTAAAGAAGCAAAAATAATCAGGACAGTGGTAACCTTGGGGAGGAAGGCAATGGAAAGGAGGGGCACTGAGGAGCCTCCTGGGGTCCTGAGAGCTTCCATTTCTCCATCTGTGGGCTGCTTCCACCACCTGGTTTCACTTTGCGGAAATTCAGCGAACTACACACTTAGGAGTTACGCACTTTTCTGCACGTACGTTATACTTTAATAAAAAGTTTACTTAAGAAAATAAAAAGACAGTTAAGATAGCTCCCTTCCAAACACAGCTGACCCGAAGTGCTACCCGGGGTTTCAGTGCTCCACCTCCTCCGCAGGGGAGCAGAGCCATCTGTGTTTCCCAGAGACGGGGGAGTGGGCATTCCAAGTGGTTGGAAGAGCCCTCATCTTCTCCTACTGGTGTGGTAAGCAAATCATTGTCATTCTGAAAAAAAAAAAGGGTGGGGGGGAAGCCCAGGGCCTCTGAGAGCCTAACACCCCCTACTGTGTGTTTGTTTATTCAGCGTCAAAATAACCCAGTCACAGAGCCAGAGATTCTTCGAAGGGGGTGTGAGTGGTTCCAGTTAAATGGACTATTTGCTACATAGGTGGACAGTGTCACTCCCTGGAAGAGGCTGTGTTGGCTTTTGACAAAACAACCTGGTTGGGAAAGAGCGCATTCCGCAAGCTGCCCCAAGCACCACTGAGATTTAAGAGGATGTTGTAAATGCAATTTCACAGTTTTGCTGCCAGAATTAAGAAGTAGTCTGAGCTTTCTTCAAGAAATGCACCAAAGCAAATGCATCCTGGTGTAATTCCACTTGGGGAACATGGAGCTCTGCTGCCCATTGCTTTGCTTGGAGCCCAGAACCTTCTCAGTAAACAAGACAGGGAAACTCACAAAGTGGGAGACAAAGCCCAGTGCTGAAATTGGGTTTGGGGGGTAAAACAGGGGCTACTAGAAAAAGCAACAGATAAACGCTCTGTCATCTCGCAGGAACAAGTGGGAAGACTGAACATCGATGTCCACTCTGGCTCTGCCGTTTCTGTATATCCTATGTGAATTCTCTTACTTGCCTGGGAAATGGGTCTGTGGTGCTTTCTCCAAAAGAAAGGGCCTCTCGCCAGGCAAGCAAGGTTGATGGTTGTGAGAGAAGACAGGATTCCCCTGCCTCTCTGGGCATGTGTCCATGCCGCCCCAGTGAGAAACATCTTTATCAAGGCTGACATCATTCAGCACGATCGTGACCCTCCCTCTGGTTTTTGGCAAGAACACACTAGATTGTAATCATTAGTTCTTCTGACCCTATCACTTACTGGCAATGTCATCTTCAGCTCATCATTTGACCTCTCTGGGCTGCAAATATTTTGCCAACTGAAATTGCTCTTATCATTCTTCAGCTACTCAGAGGAGAAGGATAAAGGATGCCCGTATATTGCTTTGAGCCTCCATGAACTTAAATGATTCTGTGAATGTGAAGGCCAGGCTTGCTTGATGTGCCCTCCCTTTGAATCTACATGCATAAGCCCTGCCCAGCTCCATCAAGTAGATGGAGCCCTGCCTTCTGCAAGAGACAGGGCAGGTCGTATAATGTTCCTCAGTTAAGGGGAAGTTGGTTCACTCACAACATCCTTCAGCTTTTGAATTAGTGTCTTCTAGCTCCTACCCAGGCTCCTGCAAGAGTGTTTGACCCTCTGGTAATTTCTCTCTTTTGAGAGAAGTCTTCATAAAGAGACTTTACAAATTCCCCATTAGATAAATTCAGTTTTTGAGGAAGTGATGATTGCTAAATCATGATAAATTAAAGATAACTTTTAACATGCTTTTTATCATGTTTTTGTTCAGGAGGAAGGACAGTTGAGGCCATTGACAATTTAAAAAGAGGAACATACTTCACGACTCAAGCGTTAGAAGTTAGGGCTCTGGTAGAAGTTTGAAATTACAGAAAGTCAAAGCGAAGTGAAAGGAAAGCATTGCTGAGATTGGGATTTGAGCAAAGGGGAAAGAACAATTCCGTCTCACCCCAAAAGAAGACTTGATAGCCACATTTTTAAAATTAGATTTTGGCAAGCAGACCAGGTCCTATATTTTTAATTTTTTTAATTGACTGATTTGAGAGAGAGAGAGAAACATCCACCTGCCATTCCACCACTTACACATTCACTGGTTGACCCTTGCACGTACCCTGGCCGGGGCTCAAACCCATAACCTCAGTATATTGGCACAATGCTCTGCCTGAGCTACTCCTCCAGGGCCATACCCACATTTTTAAGGGGATACATCCATGGGTGAAAGTGAGCTACCTGTAGACCACATTCCTCCAGCCCTTCCAGCAATGCCGATGCAGTATTGAAAAAACAAATTCTTCTCTTAGTCAAGCACATAATCACATATTTCCAGATGAGAGGCACACGCACAAAAAATGATTAAAGGTTTGGTAAATTGGAGCTAGACAGAAAGACTGATAGAACTGGCTTCAGATATCCTTGAGAAGAACAAAAGGCGTTTAAGAAGGGGGCCTCACCCCTGCGTGGGAAGGAGTGCATGCAGCCAGCGGCCCCGTGGAACAGAAGGCAGAGCAAGTCGGTGAGGAGCAACCTGGTACATTTCTCCCGCTGATGAAGCGTATGTTTGAACCTTTGAGTTTTCAATCTAGAAGGATACTCAGAACCATGTCTAACTCAAAAGACGTCTTGGGTCTGCCTGAACCCTTCAGAGCCAAGTTACACCTGGCTTTCTTTCTGGGTTAGTTTGGTTAGCAGCTGAGAAAAGACCAGAATGACTTTGGGGGGTTCCTCTCAGAACTAGTTTTAGGGCCTTGACTACCATTAAGCTCACCCAGATGGCAGCAGTCTGGTCAGAAGGTAACAGGGACCCTCAGCCCAGCTTCCTCAACCACCACCCAACGCCGTCCCAGGTCCACGTCATTTCCTCAGGGCCGCCCCGAGCCCATCAGCTCCATGAAATAAGCTCCTTAGCATGACTTCCCTATTTCTGTAAGTGATGTCACCTTTTTCGCAGTCATCCCAGCATGACACCTTGGAGTCATTTTAGACTCATCCGTCTTCCTCCCTCCTCACTGGCAGTCTGTCAACAAGGCATAGTGAGTATCCCTTCTGTCTTCCTCATCCCGAAAACAACCCTTCCTTTCTTTCCCAGGGCCAGCATCTGGTTCAGGTGATTGTGAAGACACATCAGTAAGAAACTTAATTTAACTCTTCAATGTCTGTCTCCAAAATTCCAAACTTCTC
>PVKM010008330.1:0-39221 GCA_004027735.1 Carollia perspicillata
TACTGTGAATTTATAACCTGTAGACCTGGATATATTGATTGTTCCTCGCTAAAGCATGAGTGATCTGGAAAAAAAATCAACACGAGGTATCAATGGCAATATTCTCTCACATAATATAAGTAAAACATGGACCCAAAGATAATAATCAAAGCGTATCTAAACATTACTTACTTTAGAAAACAAGAACATTTTAGTAAGTATCTATGTTGTACTCTTTACAATTTCAATAAAATATAGGCTATGTGAACGAGATGAAAATGGAGTAGTCTGAAATGATATAAAAAGAGTAGTAATGATCAAAATTGACACTGCAGAAAATCAAATAAGGAATTAAATAAAATGTGCATACAATTTCAGGGTTTGAGCCTCACAGGTGAAAACAAAATGATCAATTGGAGTGTAAAAAGACACAGTAGACCTATCAATTATATTATGTTCAAACTAAAAATAAGAAATAAATCAACCTTTATTAATCTTTACTATACACACTGCACTGGTAGCTTCCCTTTGTTAATGTCATGAATGACATTAAATTCAAATGGTGCAGAGAGAAAAGAGAAGAGAAGTCTCCGTGGTATGCGGCTTCAGAGACTGGCAGTGGCCCTCTCAGGAATTTTTGTGTTTTGCATGTAGCGATGTGTGTTTAGGCCTACACAATGTATTATGCACCCAGACAGAGAGATTGACAGATTGTATTTTCTTAAATCACAGAATAGTTTTTCAGCACATGACATGAGAAGTGACTATGAAAAACTTTTGTACTGGTTACCTCATGATGAAGTACTTAAGAGAAATATTAAATTTGAATTTGGGCTATGGGTTTTTTTTACATAAAAAGACGGATATTCTAAATTTTTTATAAAGACAAAAGGGCTGTCAGCAGATTGCTAGTTGATATATGTTCTAGAAAAAAGCACCTTAACCTATTCCCTCATGGAAGTGATTTTTATTAACAAATGAGAAAGTAACTGCTTTTCCAAAGAAACTCATGGTGAAGAGAAAAGATTTGGAAAATGAATGTATGGAAATGTTTCCATTATACCGTGTGGGATGTGTGTGTGTGTGTGTGTGTGTGTGTGTGTGTGTGTGACTGATAATACCATAAATGTGTTAGTGATAAAACTCATATGCCTACATACTTATTTCATATAATTTTGTTTCCAAATATATTTTTCAAAATATTCCATATTTTGGAAACAAAATTTTTAAATTTGATTATGAAGTCTTCTGTATCAGGAGTTTCAGTGAATTTTGAACCTCTTGTTAAAAATGTGTGATTATGTCACATTCTGATTATTTTGCAAAAATTGACAACAAGGAAGTTAGAAATTTAACAGCTAACTTTTAAGAAAAAATGACTATGCATAATTAGTTGATAAAATTTGAAGGTTAATATCATAATTTAGTAAGTACAGATAATTCAGCAGCTATGCCACATGGAACTATTTCTCTTGGATCTAATTCTTTTTAGTTATATTAGTCATTAACATCAAGTATCCAAAACCTAGATCTCAGAGGCATTGTGTCAAAAAGTATTAAATCAAAAATTTCCAAATCAGTGGCGCACATTCAATGATACTGCTGCACAAAATATAATTACTATCATTATTGTCAATTTTATAAGTAATATTTTAGAAAGGACATAAAGGCTTTTGCTCTTGATGCATGAAATAAAACAGTATAGTCCTCTCCAGGTAGCTCAGTTGGTTAGAGCATCGTCCTATGTGCCAAGGTTGCAAGCCTGATCCCTGGTCAAGACACATACATCAATCAACCAATGAATGCATAAATAAGTGGAATGACAAATTGATATTTCTTTCTCTCTCTTTTCTCTACTTAAAATCAATAAATAAAAAAGGTAAAAAAGAAATAAAACAGTGTTTAAGAAATTTATTATGTCTTTATCTTATGCCTTCTAAATTTTTGCTTTTATATATACTTTATGATATACTACATGTACATGATTTTAATAAATAGAGATTTTTTGGTGTGTGGTATAAAACAAGCTGACTGTGACTTATTCCTTACCTACTCTGACTGCTCTGTGCAGAACTCTTATAAAACCTGCCCGTGATATTTATGGGAAAGATACTGGTGAATGCCTACCTGAAAAAAATACTATATGTGGTCTGTGCAGAATGGTTGTGAATCAACCTGTAATTTTCTTGCTGGGGAGTGGCATATGATAACATGGATATGTTCTATCTGTGTAACTGAATATAAAACTGGAGAACTATAAAACTTAAACCAATTTTTTGAGAAGTGTGTTTCCACATCCATTGTTCAGAATTTGTCTGTTATCTTAACTCAAATTCTCCTAATGCAGAAGAAAGGTATGTTTTTGAAAACTGAGGCTAAAGGGTTTGAGCATGTCTAAAAAGAAATGCTACATCTGTGCCAGTTTTTGCCTCTATGCTTTGAATCATTAGTAAAGTTCGGCTATGTCTCGGGTAATATTCATGACCAACCAGAGTCTACTTTGACAGTTCAACCCACATGGTAAGCTATAGCTCACATTTTTTGCCGATAGGGTACAACATAAGAAGTGTAGATAATACTCGTATAGAGGACAATAGAAAGGAAAATGATAAAATATGTGATTCAATAGACGTTTAAAAGAATAAGCTGCAAAATGCATATGCAAAGAAATGGTTATACTTTAATAGAAACATTAGCGATGAGCATAGATATCTCTATGTCAGATGTCTCAGTAGCCCCTTACTTTTGCAAGTGACAAAACAAAAACAAAAACAAACAAACAAAAAAACCAGCTCAAACTGGCTTAAACAACATGAGAACATTTTAGCTCTTACAGGTGTAGAAACAGTCTTCGCAGAGAGTCTTCAAGATTGCTTTTATCCAGAAGTCTAGTGCTGCCACAGACCCTGATTTCATCCACATCTCTGCTTCTTTCTGTACTGTCAGCTTTATTCTGACCCTGAGTGCCCTACTGCTAATTAACTACAGTCTGTATACCTTAATGCCTACATTCTATGCTTAGTTTTCCTAGTCAAAAAAGTGACTGCCAGCAGCTCCCAGGGCTACAGGTTTCTGTGTTTATATTGAGAGAGAGACTGATTGAAAGCCAGTTTTGGTCTTTGCTGTGATTGAACCGTCTGTGATGATTTTGGTTGCCTCAAAGAAACATCATGGTCAGGTGTGCCCACCCTTGAACTAAATATGGTAGCAAGGAAGTTGGTTGAGATTCTGTAGATAAAATTAGGCCAATCACAATCTATTCCTGGGAGCTAGAGGTCCTATGAGGTCAATTTTGTATAAACTTCATGGATAAAATTTTAGGAACTCAGTTTCACAAAGGAAACTCTGGGAACTGTGTGTAGTGAATGCTGTGGCACACTGTCTGTGTCTTCCCTTCAAGGTAGAGGGAATCAGTTTAATAATTTCCAGGACTTTTTGTTGATGATGGCTCACCACCGAGACCCTCTCCAGCAATTTCTCAGTCAAATGAAGCTATTCACCTAAGATCATGCCCCCTCCTTGGAACAGCCCCCATCAAACAACCAGTAAATGTGGGAAAACAAAGGCCCTTTGTCTCTATGTGGGCAACCTTCTTGGACCATACCATTCCTAGAGGCTTTGCTGTGATTAAAGTTCAATTTCATTTCTCTGGCCAATCTTACTTCCTTCACACCCCTCACTGCTATTGCTCCCAAGAATACTTTCTGTGATGGTTAATTTTATGTGTCAGCTTGACTGGTACACAAAATAAACATCATTTCTGAGTGTGTCTGTGAGGGTGTTTTGAGATATGAGTAACATTGAATCAGTGGACAAAGTAAAGCAGATTGTCCTCCCCAGTGTGTTATATTCAGGGCCCAAACAGACCAAGAGGTGGAGGAAGGGGGAATTCACTGTCTCTGCCTTACTGTTTCAGCTGGGCTGTAAATCTTCTCCTGTCCTGGCCTGGACTGTACACCGTCTTCCCTCTGGTTCTCAGAACTACTCTACTAGCTTTCCTGAGGTCTCTGGCTTGCAGGTGGTAGATCATGGCACCTCACAGCCTCTATAATCATGCGAATCAATGTCCTTTAAAGAATCTGAACTAATACATTCCCCCAAAAAATTCCTGCAAAAAATTCTCCATTATCAATGATGTCTGATTCCAATAGAACTTGACCATAAATGAGAAGAGGAAGGAAAAACGACCAGAAAAATCCTTTATAAAAGACATTTTACAAAAAAGTTACAAATTGCAAATATCATTATAAAATATATTTATTACTAGAAACAAATAGTTAAACATCAAAAAGATAATATACCATTTTTATTTATCTTCTATGCAAAGATTAAAAAGAATGATAACACAACTAGTGAAAGGTGGGAAGGGAGACATACTCCTATGTTGGTTATGGCATCTAAGTTGGTACAGCCTCCCTGAAAGACAGTTTAATACTCACACCTCCTGTCCCAGATGTATCACTTTTACAAAGGAAATGATAATATAAATGCACACAGTCATAAATGCAACTATACTTATCCTATATTTTCTATAAATTTGAGAAGTTTAGAATGACTTCCATGTAAGTGTGGTAGAGTAAGATTTTCTGCCATACTATGCTCTCTAAAACCTACTTGAATCAACAAATAGAATGAAGGAAAAAAATGTTACATTTTCTATATGAAAACTATAAAAGAGTAGAGTACCAAATACTCAACCAAAAATGAAGAATGGATGCAAAATTTAGTGCATTTTGGAGAAAATCAGTGGAGGATTCAGTGTATGGATGCCTCTCTTTCCTGTGTTCAGGTGATTCATGGCATTCTCTAAAGGAAGATGGCATCCTTGACTTGGAATAATAAGATGCAACGGTGGGGTTGTCTGGACAAGCCTGTCCTCTGTGTCTGCCCTCTCTATGGTATTGTATGGAATAAATAGAGTGAAAATAGCTGGCCCAGAGATAATGGCAATCATACAAAAATAAATAAATGAGGTCATAATGGAACAAGTTGGAGATTTATATAGAGCATGAGAAGAAGGAAAATAAAAGGAAGAAAGAAACCGAACAAGAAAACTCACATTACATCTAGACCACACTAAAGGCAATGGGAATGAAGCTTCTTTTTTGAGGAGTATTGAAGAATTTATGATCATATTTTAAAAGAACCACAATTGAAAGCAAAACGTTTAACCAGAGAAAATATATGAATGGCAAATAAGAGCCTGAAAATATTCACGACAGCATTAGACACAAGGGAACTACCAAAATGAGTTGCCATTTAACATTAGAATGTCTACAATTTAAAACATTGACCATACTGAGTACTAGAATGTGGAGCAACTGGAACACTCACACCCTTACGACAGGGATATAAAATAGTACGATCACTTTAGAAGAGAGTTTCCAAGTTCAGCATTTTCTTAAAAAGTTAATGTATGATTAACATTATGGTCCCATGTGAACCAGTCATTCTAGTCCTTAGGTATTGACCCAAGAAAAATGAAAGCACATGTCCATACCAAGATTGCTATACAAATGTTAGTAACAGTTTCATCAGTAATACCCCAAAATGGAAACAACCAAACATCCATGAACAAACGGAGATAAACAAATAGTGGCATATCCACACGATGGAATTTTACTCAGTGATTAAAATAAAAAGAACTATTGAAACACACTACACCATGGATGAATCTCACAATAATTTTGCTAAGTGAAATAGTACCTAATATATGATTCCAATCACAACGAATTCTAGGAAATGCAAACATGTGTAATGACAGGAAGCAAACCAGTGGTTCTCTGGAATGGAAAAAGAAAAAGAGAGGAAAAGTCTAATCTCTTTCTTGATACAGGTACACATTAGCTGTATATTAATATGGGCACACATTAATGTAGGTATATAGCTCTTTTTGGCGGATATTTGTATGGATTATCTGTTTCATCTGTTTGCCTTTAGGCTTTAGGTATCCTTATATTTTAGATGTGCTCCTTATAATCAACTCATAGGCTTTTTAAAATTGAGTCTATGTCTTTGACTTTTATTTGGATCATTTAGTTCATTGACGTTTGATGTGATTATTGTATTTTCATCTATTTTCTTACAATTTGTTTTCCATTTGGCCTGCCTGTATTTTTCTTGCTTTCTATGTCTTTCTTACAATCTATTGAAATGATTGAGAATTTTTTGTAGTTTCATTTTCTCTCTACATTCTTAATAGTTACACATTCTTTTATTACTTCTTTGGATTTTACATCAGAAATTACAGCATACTTCTTTGTTTTATTAGAGTTCAACCACTTTTCAGACCTAGCAAGGATCTTAACATATTACATCGCCATTTACCCCTTCATAAATTATTTGTTAATATATTTTTATATTTTCTATAAAATATAAACGTATTTTAAACATATAAATATATAAAACATATATATTTTTAAACCTCATGACCTGTTGTTATTATTTTTGTTTTATACAGTGTGTTTATATTTAAATTACCTTTTTCTTGTTCTTCAGTCTTTCCTGCACATCTAAGGTTCCCTTCAGAATTATCTTTTCTCTGTTTGAAGATCACCCATAGTATTACTTTAGTAAGGATTTGTTGATGATAAATATTTTTTCTAAAAATCTTTAATTCCCCTTCAGTTTGGAAGGATACTTTTGAAAGGTATATTCCAAGAATGCTTTTAAAATTTGTTCTTTTATTTTTAGCAGTTTTACTTTGCTTTCCCAAGGTGTTTTTCCTTTTTATATTTATTCTGTTTGGGGTTCAGAATATTATATTATTTTAGGCTTGTTCTTCATCCAATATGGTTCTTTAAACAAATATTTTATTTCATCTGTGCAGTAGAAAGTGCTTCATTATTTTGGAAATTATGCCACTCATTAAAGTATTACATTGTATATATAGGACATTATGGTAAATAGAAAAACAGAGAATTCAGTATTTGAAAACCTTGATTATCTGCTGTGCATATTTATCTTATTCTAGCCCAAATGATTTTAGAGGCCTTTTCCTGTATAGAGTCATCATAGAGGCAAATAGAAGTCCAGCTTCTGCATTTCTATTTATATTATTGCTATCTAATGAATTCTATTGTACAGCAGGTGTCAAATCATATCAGCTGCTTTGCAATCCAGTATGAATAGAAGATATATTGCTATTGCAAATGAATCTAATATGAAACTAATGAGCAGTAATGAGCCACTGTTTTGCTATCATTGAAGCAACTTCTGAGATGCTAATAAAGTCTCATTTTTGCTCTTTAGTAAAAGCAGTGACCAGGATTTATAACATAGCTTTAATGTCCCAAAGCCTGAGGCAAAAATAAATAAATAAACAGTGAAATCCTAAACTGAGGATAATTTCGTCATTTTCTGTGTGATTGTCCTCTTTCTTATTAAAATGAACCTGTTATAATGCCTTTCAAGAACTTCTATGACTGAAGAAAAAAGATGAAGAATGGATGTCCATTAAAATCAACATGAAGTTAAGAAGATAGGCATCTTGCCTAATTTTTCTTAATGTAAATATAATAATTCTGGAGTTTTCCACTTGCCAGTTTTTTATAGTATAATGAAGCCTAATGTAGACAAGTTTTCATTTTTAAAACCTGTCACTTCAGGAGTAACACTACTGAAGGACCTTTTGTAATGAACTTATTTGTTCCCATGAGTGGCCTACCTTGGTAAATAACCCTGAGCACTCATCACACTGTATTATGGCCACACATTTTATGTCGGCCTTCGCTGTAGTGGTGTAAGAGAATGGGGCTCAATAAATATTTATAAGACGAATGATGAATGAAGGATTGAATGAGTGTTGGAAAAGCAACAACATTAACGTTTTTTTTTTGGTAGAAATAATGTGGTTTAAAATAGTATTTATTTCACTCAATGTGTCATAAAACCCTTAAGAACTCCGCTTTTTTCTTTTAAGATTGATTGATTTATTATTTTTAGAGAGGGGAAGGGAGGCAGAAAGAGAGGGAGAGAAGCTTCAGTGTGTGGTTGCCCCTGGAGCGCCCCCTACTGGGGACCTGGCCTACAACCCAGGCATGCGCCCTGACTGGGAATCTAATGGGCGGCCATTTGGTTTGCAGGCTGGCATTCAATCTACTGAGCCACACCAGCCAGGGCAAGAACTCTGCGTTGAACACTTTATACTATAGAACAAAAAGAGATGTTTTAGTATATATGACTTATATAACCTTGTTGCATTAACTAATAAATGTATACTAATTCTAAAAAATAATTTTGGTATATTCCTACAGATGTTTGCTAGAACTCAAGATTTTAACTATAATTATATACTTTATGTATTTATGCCTATCTGACTTTTATAGCCTCAGAAAGTCCACCTATTTGAGTAAAAAATCAAAGCTTTGAATTATTAACTATCTTTACTGTTGAATAAGCTATTATATACATATATGTACAAACACAAAGCGGTTTGGCTTGAATAAGTCAAATAATTCAAATTCACTTCATTTAAGATTTCTTTTCCATTTCTGAGTTGCAGGATGTGCATTCATGTAGAAACCCCACTATTTTTCTATGTATGAAGAAACTATGTATAAAATATATTTATATTCCATAGGATCAATAAAAATGAATAATAAACATAAGAAAGGACTGTAACTTAAATGTTTGAAACATACAAGAGGAATGCCACATGGTCCACAAATGTATTTTATTTGACTCTGATAATCCAAAAATATCTCACAAAGATATTGTTATGTTATACAGTGAAGAAGTTGATTTAAGATGTAGATATTGGTTAAATGAAATCCAGTTTCAAAACCGGTCTGTGAGGTCCTCCTCCAAATGAACTCAAGCATTCTGGGACCTTCACTTGCCTGCCCGTCTACCACACCTTTGTACCTTGTAATATAACAACTGTTAAACAATAAGAAAATTTCTACATATTTATAAATATACACAAAAGTCTGCAGAATTCTAGGTTTTGAAACATGACAATTGCAATTAATTACATTTTGACACATTTTCTTACATATTTTCTTTTACTGACTTCATATACCTTTGAATGAATGAGTGTGACATCCAACTAATTCTAAGCCCAGGCATCTGTGTTATTTGGAGACTATTTTTCATGGACTTATTTCTTGCAGCTAACAGTATCTGTGACTCATAAATTCAAGTAAAAAATGTCCTCAAAATACATCTTCTAATAATTATGGTAGGCCTCCCGCTCTCTGTGGTGATCTAAAGAACAGAACGGACAGTTAATGGTGCCATATACATGTAAGAGATGGTTCATCGGGGTCCATTCATTAAAGCAAAATAAAACTCCCAATGCCGTCTTTAATTTTGGTAAGGAGAATCTCCTACTGTTTAAAAGCATTGCTAACTTTTAAAGCAATGTGCTCTGGAGATAAGCTATGTGTTTTAGGATGTTTCCCATTACTTCCCTATCATCATAAGAAAGAAGTAAAAGTATGAATTATGTCCTAAATTAAAACTTGAAATAATTCCTTCATATATTCTTGAGAATATATTTGAGGATACATTAGAATTTTTTAAAAAATTTACTACTAAGCCAAGGAAATGTTTATTATTATATTTTATTGAATTTATTTCTACTGAGTATCAACTGCTTATAGATTTTAAAGAGAATTATAATGTATATTAATTGTTTTAATTATTGATAGAATGAAAATATCCCTTTACAGATATTATTTCTCCTCATTCAGTAATACTTGCATTCAGTAAAAATTAAAATAGCACAGAAAGGCTTTTGATTAAAAGCAATAGTTCCCTACGCCAACCCTGCCTACCTTTTGGCCTGCTCCAGTTTTTATTTCTGAAGTTGTTACTTTCCTAACTCTTTTTTAAAAACAGAGTTGATATGTAGCCAGTGCGTCCCAGTGAACCTCCATTCTGAATATACAAACTTCTGCCTGGTCTTATCGTTATGTGTCTGTGCCATAATAGTTATCAGATATTTTGAATATTAAGGCTGTATACTTAATATAATTTATATCCCAATTCCTTGATTTATCACATTGAAACATCATCTCTTGACTGAGCAACGTCAAAGAAAATTAGCTCATTCACAATATAGATTTTTCTTACCTTCCCCAGTTTGTGATAGTTGTATAATTTTCTAAATCTCTTAACTTTAACTTTGTAACGTTGAATAATACTTTTACTTAAATACTTAAAGTTTCCCTGTATTTCCTATTCTATAATATTAACTTTCAATCGCATCTTTTTAATTCTTTTTTAATATATATTTTATTAATTATGCTATTACGGGAGTCTCAATTTTTCCCCCTTTGCCTTCCTCCACCCAGTACCCCTATTCCTTCCAGCAATCCCCGCCTTAGTTCATGTCCATGGGTCATACATATAAGTTCTTTGGCTCTGTTTCCTATAGTGTCATTGATTCTTCTTTGGGGCACATGCCTGGGTTGCAGGCCAGGTCCCTGGGGCAGGGCCTGGGGGAAGCGTGTGTGAGAGGCAACTGATGGAGATGTTTCTCTTATTGAGATGTTTCTCCCACACATTGATGTTTCTCTCCTTCTCTTTCTCCTTCTCTTCCAATCTCTCTAAAAACAAATAAATAAAATCTTGAAAAAAACAAGTACAAATTGGTAGGCACAAAAGAGACAGGGGAACGTCAATGGCATCTCTTAAGTACCATTATTGAAGATGTTCTTATGGACTCTACTATTCTCTTTGCATCTCTTACACCCTCCACCTTCAGTGTTGATAATATTTACATGTTGTTCTACAACGATATTGAAGTCTATATTTTGTCTTCAGTTCATACACATTAAAAAGGAGTCAGTAGTATTTTTATCATTATAGTGAAGCACATATTTCCTTCTCTGCAAATCCAAAGTCGAAATCCCTAAATAATTGAAAGAGAAATTTCCTGGCATCAATAAAATTGACACTTTCTTCATGTATTGGTTGTTTAAAATCATACCACACTTTGTTTGCTTCTTATTTGGATCATATTTTTTTGTATAGTTTTTGTTTTTCTTTTAAACCTAAAGTCATCTTTCTTTTTGTGTTGAGACAGGAAACATACTAACCATCTTTATTATATCACTAGCTTGTTCCTTATTCTACCTATTGTTTAGAAATTCTCTCTCTTTTTGGAAGATAGTCTTCCTAGAATCCATAGGTTTCCTGTTCTAATTTGGGCTGAAGTTCTTTCTAGGCCTTGTGGATATAGTTATGTCTAATTAGTTATAGTCATTTCTCCCGCATTTCATCCAAGACATAGGTTTAAAGAAGGTTGGCTGCAGATGTTTGACTTCCTTCAGAATTTGACCAACACCTATAGTCTCAAAAATTCCCTCCTTAATTGATCAGTATAAAAAGTAGAAAGTCAGGAACCTTTCTTTCTGCTCCTTAATACAGCCTCTCATAGTCCAGTTAATTCTTAAACAAATGGTTTTCACTGCATGTGTCCACTTCTACATGGATTTTTTTCAATAAATACTATTCCTATACTGTTTTCGACCCACTGTTGGGAGTCCGTGGATACAGAGAATACACAGACCCATGCCAATTTATGTGGAGAACGAGAGCATCCATAGAATTTGGTGTCTGTGGGAGTGGGCTGGGGTCCTAGAGCCAGTCCCTGATGGATACTGAAGGTAGTTGAGTTTGGGGGAATCGGAAGAAATATTCGGATTTCCACTGTGCAGGGATTGGCTTTAGCCAACTTCTGAAAATTTCATCAGTTTTCAAAGCATGATCTGTGGGCCTTTGAGGGTCCACAAAACCCTTTCAGGTGGTTTGTGAGGTAAAAGTATTCCCTAACAACACTAAGACATTACTTTGCTTGTTCTTTGTATTGGCATTTGCGTGATGGTGGAAAAGCAAAGATGGTGGGTAACACTGCCAGCGGCTTGGCATGAATTCAGGTGGTTGCACCAACTGGACTCACAATTTTTTAAAAAGCCAATTTCACATAAGATGTTCTTAAGGAAAAAATAACGCTTTGCTGTATTAAATTTTGACCCTTGAGTGTATGTTCTTTTATATTGTGTGACAAGACAGAAGTATGCATGAAGTGCTTTAGCTGCATACAGAAGCAGTAAAAGTACTTATGCAATTATTTCAGAAGTGAGCTGAACCAGACACTTTTTTCATGGAACATTATTTTTATTTGAAAGAATGACTGACAGAAACACTGTGATTATGTAGACTTTGGAATTTGGCAATACTTTTTTGGTAGTGAATGGAGTGAAACTATTACAGTATTTGTTGCCAATAATAAAATTTAAGCTTTCAAGTAAAAAACAAGTTTTTGCAAAACTCCTACCTGCTATTGTGAACTTGACAGCGTCTCAAAATTACTCTTTTTTTTTGTGCTGAGATTGGTGGTGATATTAATGAATGTGATTTTTAAGATGTATTCTTCACAACTTATGGAGCTGTTATTTCCCAAATAACAAAGGCATGATCCACATACAGTGCATGGGTGAAGAATCCACTCAAAGCTTCATGTTGACCAACATCTAGATTTCAGTGTAAGGGAGTATGAGAAGTCTGCTCATACGGTCTCAGATTCCACATTGCACTAACATCTGAGACATTATCACTTGTCAGACATTAGTGCAGTATCAGAGAAGAGTACCCAAATTTAACCGAAAGGGCCATTAACATGTTTCTTCTTTTTCCTACTACATTTCTGTGTGAAACCAGATTTTTTCTTGATATTTTTAATCAAAATGAAGATATAACAACAGATGGAATACAGAAGCAGAGAGAATTCAGCTGTTTTTATTAAGCCAGATATGAAAATAGATTCACAAAAGTATAAGATAATGTCATTCTTTTCACTATTCTATTTGGAAAAATATAGGAATTTAGGTAAAAAATCTATGTTGCTCATGTTAACATAGAATGAGTTTATTTTTATTGTTTTTAAATGAATATATAAACTTTCTTCAGGTTTAATTTCCAAAATAGCAAATACTGAAATATGTACTACTCATGTATAAACAGATCATCTTTGGGGTCTTCAATAATTTTTAGGAGTGCAAGGAGGCCCTGAGACCGAAAAGACTGCTCTCGACTTCCTGCCTGCAAAGACCTGAAGCCGTTGCCATCTTCCTTCTGTTTAGCTGAGTCTTTGCTTCTGGGTCTGTTGGAGTGTTTTTGTCCTCCTATTGCTCATCTCAGTGGGACAGTAGTGCAAAATGGGGACTGACTGGTCTACAAACTGTGTGGACAGCAGGTGTTTTAGGCCCCCCCAAACCTTCTCTTTGGGGAAGTATTATCTAATTTCCTTACAGATTATGAAATTTACCAGATTATTGACACTAATGTTTCTATCTCTTTGAACTGATGCAGTCTGTGATAATGTTATGTCAATTAACCATTTCTCCATCAATTAGTAGAGACTACTCTCCTGAGAAAATTACTGATTTTATTTTCTTTCAGGAAAGCTAACCATGACCTTATCATCTTTCTGATTTGAAGCATGTGATCTCTTTAAATTTCAATGCCTGTAAAGTTTTCTTTGAGAAACTCAAATAGAATCATCTATTGACATTTCTGATAATTTCATGAAGTAATAACAAGAGCACAAAGATGAATACATCCTTTAGAAAGGGGGGCCTTGAACGTGGTAGCATTACTTCATCTCTTTTCTATACGACTTGAAAGCCTGTGTTCAGTAATTTATGTTAATACTTAATTTTCGAAGTTTTCTTTCTTCCATAAGCTCTTCGTGCTTTGAGCATGAACTGATCCCCTCTTTGAAATTTACCCTCCAACCCGCCCGCCTCTCCTGGCTGACTTTTCTTTAAGGAGCATGGGAGACGCCCTCACATTGCTGTGCACTGCGCTCTGGTGGCAGGCCTCCCTGACAAAAATCAAAGAGCTGCTAGTGCCAGAAGGATGAACTCTGTGATCTCGGCCCCGAAAAGAGAAGCATCCCCAGAGAGAGGCTCAATGCATGTCAGGGTTAAGTCTTAATTCAGCTGAAAGCTGAGAAGCAGTCAGACTGTTGAATATTTTTATTGAGAAACATTTTCCAAATCACAGATCAGATTAATATTTCAGTAACTTCTTTGAATGAATCTGGTCTGAGGCAACAGACAAAACCAGTGGCTCATGTGTAGTATGATTTAGAAAAAGTTTTTAGTGTTGAAATGGTTTCTGCTACATTTTTTTTTTTTTCAGGTCGAATAGGGATAGGATCTCAACTCTCTTTCCCTGCTTTTTTTGGCTTTTTCTTCCCTCCTTTCCTTTTCACTTTTTCTAGAGATTTATTGCTCTCAAGAATAACCCATTGCTTAATTTAAATATTATCAATTATAATGATTAGGTGTTCTCAGAGGAAATAGACTCTTCTTTTGACTTTTATGGTACTTAACACACCAACACTGCCCTAAATAACATTGTGTTGTTAGTACTGGAACCTATCTTAAAGTGGCAGTGAGTCACTATAAAGACTGAGCTTGAACATGCTATATATACATATATATATAAAATAACCTTCATGGGAGATGTCTTGTGTGGCCTTAAATAGCAGTATTCATCAAGCATCTAAATGGGCTAGTTAACCACTAGAGACACTTCAAAAAGTCAATACATGTATTGTAACCATTTTACAGATGAGGCAGTCGAAGCACTGAGCATTTTGAAATTTGTTCAAGAAGTATTATTGTGTCAGAAATGAGATGAGAAGGCAAATAGCTTAGCTGCAGAGAACAAGGATTTACCACACCCTGATTCCATTCCAGGTAGTCAAACTATATCAGGACCATAGAGAAACAATAGTGAATTCTGGTAGCAGTTACGGAATTCTCACTATTTTTTAAATTCAACTTTCCTAGATTATTTCCCTTTCACTGTAGGACAGCTAAAATATTCATGCCTTCGGGCATGCTGTTCCCTAATCCAGAATGCTCTTCTTCTTCCTTCTTACCATTCAAATTCAATCCATTCTTTATTGTTCATTTCAAATTTCATTTTCTCTGTAATCATAAACTCCCAACGTTGAAGAGCTGGAATAGAACATAGAACACTTCGATTACAATTTCTACCCAAACCAAGAAATTACTGAGACAACAATCCCGAGACCCTCTGTGTGTGATTGAAAACATGCTACTATGGGATGCCTATATCTTCTTATCATAAAATTTTGTTGAGCTAGTAATTCTTACCATCTTAACATAGACCCATACCTTGGTTTTTTGATAAAATCTAATATTCTTCAGTTATTTTTGTTAATCTCTCCATTCATTCATGTATTTGCACTTTTTATTAATATTTGTTAGAGTTTTTTATGTACCACTCTTCTAGTTGCTAGAAGACAAGGTAATAAAAACATAGATATTACCATTTAAAAACAGTTGCTTTTAAGGTATTTAACATAGACTAAGAGAACAAGGAAATGACGGTAAAGCCTGACTTGAGATTTGAAAAAAAAAGTAGAATTTGGCTACTTGTAAAAGAGAAGGAAAAACATTTAATGCTGAGGAGTGATCCCCATTTTAAAGATGAAGTACATGAGGCATAGAAACTTAAGTAAATATTTTCAACATTATAAAGCCAGTAAATGGGAGAATTGAAATTTGGGTTGGCATTTTCACTCCATAGCTGATGCTCTTACATTAGGGTAATGAAAGAGTAACATCATATTCAGGAAGTTGTGAATAATTATTTAAGGCTAAGTGTGGGGTGTGGTCAATGAAGCGGTTAGGATGGTGGTAAAGAGAGCCAGCAGAGTTAGGAGGGGCCAGACTGTGATAGATTTTGGAAGTTACGCCAATACATTCAAACCGTATTGTCCTTACCTGTTTCTTCTCATGCTGAGAGAGCAAGTTGAGTTTGTCCTCGCGTTGCTGATTTGGTTTTCACGAATGTCAATGTTGGGTTTTTCCTGATGTGATATTAATTTTTATTCTGTGTTACTTTTAAAATTTATTTGTTTCTTTGGTTATTTTACAACCAGGTTCATCTCAGAGTACTGCCCTTTCATAACTTCTGCTTTACAGAGCTCATTTTCATTTTAAAAATCCATCATTTCAGATTTCTTTGGTACACCAAATAAATGTTTTTACATGGTATTCTTATGTTTTGTGTAGGAAGCAATTTCAGTGATATGCTATTATTCCAAGTTTTCAGGGAATTGTACTTTTCTCTTTTGCGTCAGTATTTTTATATATTTATATAACATGTGAATATTTATATAATTTTATGTAACAGGTATTTGTTTATCCGTGAACTCAGGGATATCTAGAATGTGTGCACATTTATACATCTGTATTGTTAGTCTTCTTGGCTCTATATTTTACTTTTGAGAAAATTTGCCCTTAGATCGGTCTATAATTTGCAAATCAATATTTATTTTCTCCAGATCAATCAATGTTGCACAGCAGATCATCATTTAATGTGGGATTTCCTCCTAATTTTAAATTCACTACCTCAAACTATTCTAGAGGCTCAAATTAGTCTGTAGTTGCCATTTGCCATTGAATTTCATACATGTTAAGAGAAAAGTATTCAATGGCCAAATAATTTTCAAAAATACAACGTTGTACTTTCCCCCACTTGGAAAAGCACTCGAAGTACATAGAGGAATCCTATAGCAAAGGAGCTTGTAATCATTCCTTTTAAAATCAGTATTTATTCAATTCTTTTTCAAAGAACATGTTTATTTTTATGTATCCACTAACATTCCTTGGACTAACGTACATTGGTATTTATGGGATGAATACAGTCTATTTCCTATAGACTTTGTTAACCAGCTGGCATTAATCTGTCTCCATACCTGTTTGCAAGACTTTTCCTTAGGTAACTACGTCCAGACTCTACACACAGTTCCTCCACCTCCCATCATTTATCATAGTGAACATATTTTGTTTTTTTCTGAAATGTAATTTACATAAAGTAAAATTTACCTTTTTAAGAAGTGTAGTTCTATGTTTGGCAAATGCATATAGTTGTGTAACCACCACTACTATCAAGATATAGTAACACAGTGAATATTAAAAACTTTATTGCTTAAGTGGAGTGCAAACAGAGGCACTGATGAGGGGGAGGATTACCGGTGAAGTTTGTTGAATTCAGAAGGTATGCCTTTAACAGTTGAAGAGTGTTCACTGGTAAATACAAACTCTGTATCATGCTAGAGTCAGAGAATGGGAGGTAGATCAGTCATTTTTTGAGGAGATCCATGATATTCTGTTTCCGGAAGTGGATTTTGGGGTATTCAAGGAAGTGTTTTTTTCCATCCATCCCTACAGACAGGGAAATTCATAATTCCCTTTTCCAGCTCTCCCATCTTAATAGTCTTAACATATGGTTTGTGTTCACTACGTCTATTTTTGTTTAATCTGGTGTGTGTGTGAGTATAGTATAATGAGAAAGTTAGAGAAATATATTAGATACTACAATTTTTTCCCATGCTAACAGCATCAAAGTATTTTATATTTTAATATAGTAGTTTATATTTTAAAATATAAACTAAGTAGTTTATAAGTAGTTTAGTTTCAAAGTAGTTTATATTTTAATGAGTGGCTCTTCTTTGTTGGAGTGGTTGGTTGATGTTGGAGTTATTGTGCAACACTAAACAGTAATTTTAGCATGACATTTACTTTAATATTAGACCTGGAGATTTTTTTGATGAAGTTGTTGATGATATCAAAAATTGCTCTGCCATTTTGAAAGGTACATCTTAATGGATTTCAGCTTGTGATCTGGTCCTAACATCTGGACCATATTTACCCTGTATAAATCTTTTCTTTCAGCTCAGTCTGACATGCTCGTTTTTAGTACAAGATGGGTCATGTTTATCTGTTGCACTGTCTATGGTCCAGTGATCTCTTTTGTAGTCTAAGGGGAACTGTATGAAAGCTGAACTGTGTCAAGGAGACTAAGAGTGTTAAAGTTCACCAAGAAATCAAGAAGAGCCTTTGCAGAAACAAGAGGAAGTTAAAATTAGTATGAATTGATTTCCTACCCCCTTTTCAGAAATTGTTTTCACATATTGAGGGCCCCTTGGCCATTTATGTTATGCTCTCTGTTATGACTGTGACATGACTATGCCAGAGGATGGCCAAGGTCAACAATGTGACCTATTTTTATTTTTTCTTAATAGGAAAAAGTTGCCATTCTTTTCCCACACTGGCAGAGTCTTTCTGTGTGTGTGGCTTTGCAGACTCCTTTTTGTGAACATTTCACATCTTTTTCTTTGATTAAGCTTGTTAGATTTCAGACCTCCTTGAACTTTAAACTTCTCATTTCCAGCTTTTCCAGTTAACGTTCTAAATCTAGTGATCTATTATATAGTATTATTAATTTATCTATTCTTTGAAAGCTTTATACATTATTTTAGAAATATATTTTCTCAAAGCAATAAAACAAACAGGAGATAAACATTGTTTTAAACTATTTTCTATTTAATATTGGATACTTTTATTTACAAATCTGAAATCTCCAAGAAAATTAAGAATGCATTAATTATTTGAATACTTCATACATCTCAATTTTCAGGTTTCTTGAACTCTGAAGTTGCAAAGAAGTCTTGGTTTTCATGGATTAAATCAGTGACACTTTATTGGCTTAATCATGAATCTACCTAAATGCATTACTGATGTACTAAAAGTAATATACGGTCACTATGAAAAATAACAACAAACCTTTTACTCAAACATGAAGCATTTAATAGAAAGTTGAAGTTATATAACAAGTAATTAAAATATAAAATATCTAAAATCAAGGTGAGCATTTCTTTTTCAAAATGTCTGAACAATTAACTTAATGTTCTAACTCACCTTTTGTGTGTAAATAAAACCAAGTGATACTAGAATGATATGTTAGGAAATACTGCTGTGAGGCTTTGGGTCTAGATGTTAGCCTTAAGTGATGTGAAATACCACTCAACCACTTTCTAGATCCAAGCACAGAGGATGTTAGGAAAAAATAAAACAAGTCAAATGGACATTTGAATATGAATTTAAGAACTGGAAAGCTTAACTGCCAGAAAAGAAACTGAAATTAGGCAGAATAGTTACTGTTACTGAGGCCAAATGTCCTACAGGAGGGTGGGGCTGTCTCAGGACCTGATGGTTAGGTATTGACACAAAATCAATATACAAAATTTATTGCACTTCTATACATTAGTAATAAACTATAATAAAGGGAAAATAAGAAAACAATTGCACTTCCAATTCCATCAAAAGAATAAAATGCCTAGAAATAAATTTAACCAAGGAAGTGAAAGACCTATATACCAGAAACTATATGACATTGATGAAACAAATTGAAGAAGACACACATAAATGAAAAAATATTCATATCATGGATTGAAAAAATTAATATTGTTAAAATGTTCATAGTGACCAAAACAACTTACAGATTTGATTAGATTCCTATCAAAATACCAATGATGTTTTTTTCACAGAATTAGAACAAATAAGCCTAAAGTTTAACTGGAAAAACAAAATTCCCAAATAGCCAAAGCAATCTTGAAACAGAAGAACAAAGTTAGAGGTATGCTTCCTGATTTCAGATTATACTACAAAGCTATGAGAAGCAAAGTAGCATGATACTAGTGCACACACACACACACACACACACACACACACAAGACACCAAAAACAAAAACATAGATCAATGAAACACAACAGAGAGCCCAGAAATAGACCCATGCTCATGGGGTCAATTAATCTATGACAAAGAAGGCAAGAACATACAATGGGAAAAGACAGTCTCTTTAATAAATGATGTTTGGAAAACCGGTCAGATACATGCAAAAAGATGAAGTTGAACTACTTTCTTATGCCATATACAAAAATTAACAAAATGGGTTAAGGACTTAAAGGTAGGAACAGAAACAAGAAAACCCCTAGAAGAAAACCTAGGAAGTAAATTTTTTTATATTGGCCTAAGTAATATTTTTTTTAATATGACTCTCCAGGCCAGGACATAAGCGAGATTACATCAAACTAAAACATTTTTGCATAGCAAAAGAAACATCAACAAAATGAAAAGGCAACCAACCAAATAGGAAAAGATATTCATAAATGATGTATCTAATAAGGGGTTTATACCCCAAAATATAAAGAACTAATTTAGTTCAACATAAAAAAATCTGATTAAAAAATGGGCAGAGGACTGGAATAGACATTTTTCTAAAGAAGATATTCAGATGGTCAACAGACACATGAAGAGATGATAACATCACTAATCATCAGGAAAATATAAGTCAGAACAACAATGAAATACCATCTCCCACTTGTCAGATTGGCTATTCTCAAAACAACAACAAATAATAAGTGTTGGCAACAATGTGGACAAAAAGGAACCCTCGTGCACTGCTGGTGGGATTGTATATTAATGCAGCCACTATGGAAAACAGTACAGAGGTTCCTCAAAAAGCTATTGGGTTGACAGAAAATTTCATTTGTTTTTTCCATAAAATAAAAGACACATTTTTCATTTTCAGTAATAACTTTATTGATTTGTATATTTTGAGTATGTCAGCTATCTCCCACATGGTATAATGTTGATTGTTGTCAATTAGTGTCTCAGTTTGATATATGTCAACTTCAACTGCCCAACCTGACTGTGGACCATCGTCCAGAGAGAAATCTCCATCAAGAAACATCACAAGTTACTTTTGACATGTCCAATCAGTCACAGCACCTTCTGCATACATTGCACAAACCATTTTTTTTGTACTTCAATTGCATTTTTGCCTTTCCTGATATAATAAAACATAATATTTAAAAAATGTTGCATGTTTTATCCATCTTCAGTATTAAAATGGCTACACAAAAATTCACCAATTTTGAAGTTTTTTAAAAATGCACACTGACCCTGGCTGGTGTAGCTCAGTGGACTGAGTGTGGGCTGTGAATCAAATGGTCATTGGTTCGATTCCCAGTCAGGACACATACCTGGGTTGTGGGCCAGGTCCCCAACGTGGGTGTTTGAGAGGCAACCACACATTGATGCTCCTCTCCTTCTCTTTCTCCCTCCCTTCCACTCTGCCTAAAAATAAATAAATAAAGTCTTTTTAAAAAATGCACACTGATATGACAGCTGTCACAATACAATTTTAACAAAATTGTTTTGAATAAAGTTAAACACAACTAAGTGCCACTAGAACCACCTTATGGAACAAAACAAACAAAACGTTCGGCCAATCTAATAAAAATAGAACTAACACATGATATAGCAATTCCACTTCTGGGTATCTATCTGAAGAAAATAATAATTTGAAAAAACGTATACATCCTTACGTTCATTGCCGCATAGTCACAATAGCCAAGATGTGGAGGCAATCCAAGTACATCAATAATTTCCAGTGACATGATATCGCATGAATCACATGGCCTGATCTTAATGCAATGTAAATAGAAATCAAATATAAAATAAAAAAAGATCAAAAACAAATAAAAATACACTTCTAAATAACTCATAGGTTAAATATTATGTTATAGCTGACCTTATAAAATATTTATAAATAAACAACAATAAAAGCACCCGAATTAAAACATGTGATATACTTGGAGGGTAATTTACCATGTTAAATAGATATTTTATAAAAATAAAGAAGACTGAAAGACTAAGTGTTTATTTCAAGATGCTGGATTATAATTAAAGTTCCCTTCTCCCCAAATAGAGTAAAAAATGGAAATAATAGACACAACTAAAAATTAATTATGTCAAAAACAAAGAGACAACATAGGTTACCAATAAAGGGAAAACTTGGGTCTTTTTAAAACAACAGTAAAATAGACAAATAATTGAAACTATAATAGAAAATATAATTCCTGACTAAATTAATGGCACAGAAAAAGAGAGGATGTACAAATAAATTACATATAATGAAAAAAAAACAATATAAACACAGGTTCTCTATTGTGAAATTGAAAAAAAAACATAAGACAATAGTAGAATAACTTCATGCTCAATACATTTTAAGCCCTAAAATAAATTCCAATATTTCTTAAGATATAACAGAAAGCAAGAAATTGACTTGGTAAAACAAGTTCTCCCTTCCTACCACCAAATCCAAAGAGGAACCACAATGAAATCATTCTATGATTTTACTAAATTTTCAAGCACTCAATAATTCACATCACAGAGTTTCAGAGAACAAATTAAAAGAGACAAACCTGCTCAACCTAAATTTGATATTAATACAAGCTCGACACCAAAGGTAGATAAGGGCAATACACAAAAATAAAACTAAAGATTAATTACACTTATGGAAATAGAAGCTAAATCATAAAAAACCTTACAAATTAAATCCAGAAATATTTTTTATTAAATCCAAATAATTTTACTTGGCTAAGTATGCCTTTATAGGAATGTAAGAAATATTTAACATTATATTTATTGATATAATATCCCACATTGGCAAGTTGTAAACAATGTGGTCATTTCAACAGGTAAAGCAGAAGCATTTATTCATAATTTTTTTAAAGGCTAACATAACTAGTTGTAGAAGGTAACCTCTTGAAACATGACTAAGGGGGTAAAATGTTAGAAGCAGTCTCTCTGAAGCCCCTAACAAGACAAGGAAGCCTCCAGTGCCGGTTCTCTCCTTCTGCAATAATAGAACCAGATTGCTCAGTGGGTCCGTGACTATTGGTTTGGCTTAGCCTTTCCAGCAAATGGATAAAACAATCCCCATTCAGGAAGTGTTTTGGAAGCGATGTGTGTAACTTACCGGATGTATTGTTAAACAAAGGGAGCACGTCTAATCTTTGGTTCTGAGGCTTCCCTACCCACTGAGTTGGGCACATAGTAATGGACCTTGCTGGAACGTGCAGATGAGGGCAATGTCCTGAATGGCTGAGCAAACAGATACAACTGTTGTGGTAGGAATTCTATTTAATTTAATGCACAGATTTAAAATAAAAATCCCTCCGTTACAGCTACTGAACTTAAATTCTCATAATGTGCCCATTTTTACAACTTTTATTCACTGTTTTACCGGAGATTTAGATAGTGAAATGAAAGGAAAAGAAGTAACTGATACGATTTCTACTACGACACAAAATATGGGAGACTCTACATACAAACCAGTTAAACTACTAAGAATGATCAGCCAGGTAGGTACTTGTTTACAAGACAACACGAAAACATTGAAATACCATGAACCAGGAACAAGCCAATTGGGAAATGTTATTAAGAAAAAACAGTTTCATGATAAGAGGAGAACCCCAAAGTGATCTAACCCTCAATAGAATCAAAATTATTACTATAGTAAAAATTATAAAAGAATACCAAATTATCTTAAAGTACATAAAAGGAGACACATAAATTAATAAATAGACTATATTCATGAATGGAAACATTAAAAATGGGAAAATGCTCCTTCTTCTCTAATTAAGCAGTACAGTCAATATAATTGAAATAAAACCCCTAAAAGGAATTTTTTTTAATTTGATTAGCCAAATCTACAAATATTTTGGAAGTTCGTGGCTATGTGATATGTGGGAAAGTATTAAGACTTATTTGGAAAGAAGACCCAACAACATTGGGACGGCAGTGACACTGGAGAGGGGGGATGCAATTGAAGAATACTGAAGGATTCCAGCTACGTCTCTATTATTTTTTTAAAAAAATATCAGCCAAAATGGTGTGAAAATATGTTCATTTATTCTAGGGGTTGGATTTATACATGTTTGTGATATTCTCTCTCATTTTGTGACTTTCAAAATATATCATAAAGAAAGAAATTGTGGCTGAAATGTGTGGATATCTTAACAAAAATTCCATTAATCTTGAAATTTCTGGATAGCTAAACTGAATTGTAGAAATACAAATCTTAATACAAATCAAAACTTAACTAAAACGTGACCATTTGGGGGTCTGTCACGAATCAATTACATTTCTCATGTCACCGCTTCTTCAAGAATTTAGATGGAGGATCCAAGTTTCCCTCCCTTACTCACTGTCTGCTTGCCATCACTTCAGCACAAATCATTGTCAATACGTGCTTCTTTACTAAGTTGGAATTTAGATAAGAGGCAACTCTGTATTTACTATATATTTTCAACTGTTTCTTTCTTTTTGAAACTGGGCCTACATTTTAAGTCCTGCCTATGTATCTGTTATTGTGATTTTATTTGACGTTTCAGTTGCTTCTTCTGTCTTGTCAATAACTCTGAAATAAACATGTACATTCTGTATATATTTTTCGCATGTAGTGTTACTGCCTTAGATATATCTCAAAAATTGATTAATTGGCTCAAATGTTTGAATATTCTTAAAACTCCTTATTTGTACATCCAAATAGCTTTCTAACTGAAAATTCTAATTTATATGGCTATCTCAAATGATTGATATTTTCAATTTCACTATACAATGACTGACCCTGTATATGTGTATTTGGGAAAATATTTTATCATTTAATAAAATATCTCTTTCCTATTTAACTTTTTATTTGTTTAATCGATAGTAGTTTAATCATTTTTATATTTTTATTAAATAGCAAAAACCTATTTTGTGAATTTTTACTTGTTAACTTTAATAAAAGATTAAATAGGGTTTTATTGTTTAATTAGTAATTGTATTATTTGTTTATATAACAAAGTTATTAAGTCTTTGTTATGTTTACTGAATGCTTCCTTCATTTTTCTGTTTCATGTTCTAGTTTAAATATTTTACATAGACAGATTTGTTCAGTTTCTGTTCTGTGTTCATTTTCTCTCATCTCCCAGCTCAGGAGCCCTTTTCTCCTGATGACAGCACTGTGGTGGTGATCACTGGGGATGGGGGGTAAGGGAACTCAAAGGTAATGGAAAAAAATACAATGAAGATTGAATTTTTTAAAAAGTACACATATATTTTCAAAACATTTATCATAGTTTGCTTTCTAGAGTTTATAATTTATTGAATATATAATTTATCTTTACATGAGATATGAAGTGAAATTTTGAAATCAACTTTTAAAAAATAGTCAAGCAATGTTCTAGTACCACTCACTGACTTAATCTTCCTTTATTCATTAATACAATTTCTAATGGAAATTTATTGTATTTTTCCTGATTTTATAGAGATTTTATAGTAGTAGAGAATATATTATTTGTATACTATTTCTATAGTATTAAGTTTATTTCATGATATGGATTTAATTTTCTTTAAATATTTTATGGAGTAGATGTAGATTAATTTTAAGTGTTGGAGTTTTTTTTTCTATCAGAGATAACAGATTTTTGCCTAATTTCTGCCTATTTAGCAGGCTGGCTAGCTATCCATCATACTCCAGCAAAAGATTTCTTTTTCAAAAAATAATACGCTTTAAATATTCAGAAAATTAGAGTATAAGATAACAAACATACATAATGACTAAACAATGACTTTTAAAAATAATTTTTTGATTAATTTTACTTAACATTTTAATAAAGTTTTAGTTATCTATACATATTTCCTATCTTTATCTTTTATAAATGTTTGTTCTTTTTACTAGTTGTTATTTAAAAAAATTTTTATATATTTTTCCATTACCATTCAGTCCCCTCATATGTGCCTCCATACCCAGCAATCATCACAGTGTTGTCAGTGTCAGTGAGTCTTTTTTCTTTCTGGCTCGATCCCTCTGCCCACTAACCTTCCCTCCCAGAGCTGCCATCCTGCTTTCTGGGTTTGTCTATTTTGCTTGTTAGTTCAGTTGTTCATTAGATTCCATATATGAGTGAAATTGTATAGTATTTGTCTTTGTTCTTGAATGTTATATCTTTTTGCTGCTTTTAAAATGACATCTATTAATTATATCTTCCAGCTTGCTTTTGCTGATAAGGAGGAAAGCTATTGAATTTTAATTTTTTATCTTATAATGCACCCTCTAAAAATATTAATACTTTTTAGTTTTGTGGGGGGCTTGTTGATAAATAGTAAGTAGTGTTAACTTAAAAAATTATTCCCTGTGTTTCAAAATGTATGTCTTATAGAAATGTCCTCATCCAACTCAATTGACTGTAACTTCAAGGACAATGTTAAATCAACATTGTCCTGAGCCATCTGTTTTTCCCAGACATTAAAGAGATTTAATTCAGGGGTCACTCATGAGGTATATTGGGTTGAGATATTCTATTATGTTAAACAAGGATCCTCCTTTTCTAGTTTAGTAAGATTTTATATTATCAAACTTTTAAAAGTGCTTGACATAGTTAACTATTAATACAATGCCTTTTAGTACTTAAGACAATTACATGGCTTTTATTCTTTTATCAGAGATAAATTATAATATGTTGACATATTTACAACTCTTGCATTCTAGAAATGACCTATTTGGTCACTGAATATTTTTACCTTAATACACTTAAAATACTTTGCTAGCATTTCATTTAGGAGGGTAGGGTTTTTTGTTTTTTTATTTACAGAGATACATGGGTTTGTACTACAGAATTGTTTCTGTTAGGTTGTGATATCAAGTTCTTGTTGCTCCTATCTACCTCTCATCTATTTATCATCTACCATCTATCTATCTATCTATCTATCTATCTATCTATCTATCTATCTATCTATCTATCTATTTATCTATCTATCATCTACTAAGTAGCATAGAGAGTCCTCTTTACTCTTAAACTATTTGTATGGAACAATTATGTCCACTTACACTTTTATATAAGGTTCTAAAAAATACATTTAGACTAGCAATGTTCAACTGGTGTGCTCCAAGATTTTCTTTTTTACCATAACCCAAGGATTTATTCATTGATTTTAGAGAAAGAGGAAGGGGGAGAGAGAAACTTCGATGGGAGAGAGAGAGAAACTTCAATGTGAGAGAGAAACATCAATCAATTGCCTCCTGCATGTGACTGGATCCCAACCCACAACACAGTCAGTGGTAAATACCCACTACAAAGTCAGTAGGTATTTTCTCTGACTTGTGATCTACTGGAAACCTTTTGGTGCACAGGATGACGCTCCAACTGACTGAACCACCCAGCCATGGGCACCAGAATTTTTAAAACAAGCAGTGCGTGACTATTTAGTTAGGGGCACTGACCTCTTTTCCCTTTGATTGCCAAATGAAAAATTGACAACAGCCAACACAGCAATAACTGTCTGGTATGGATAAATCAAAATTATACCTATGTTTTGGTCAGATCAGCCAAACAAATATTTTATACATGTCTATGTATGTTATATATAAAATATGTTTATATATTACACATAAAATGTGCACATATTTTATATAAAGACATACATATTTTATATAAATACTTGTGCCACAGATAATTTATATATGATATATCATGTATATTTATACATTAATATTTTGATATACATATTTATGTATGATATATTTTTTTGGTGTGTCACTGAATTTTAGACATCAGTTTATGTGTGCATGAGATGAAAAAGGTTGAAAGTCACTGATTAGTAACACATTGACACTTTGTCTGTGGGGCTTTAGAAGGACAGCAACAGAATGAGCAGTTGTGACAGAAAGTGTATGAACAGTATGGAAATATTTACTCTCTAGCCCTTTAAACAAAAAAGTCTGCTAGCTTCTACCTGAGAGTACCATCCAAGCAGGAATCCAAGGGAAAATCCAGTGATTCTATCTGATGTTCTCTGTTAAATTAATTAAACAAGGAGGCACCTAGACTGAGGAGGCTGTAATACGGTGGCAGCCTGCATAGACAAAACTGCACCAAAGCCCATAATGCCTCAAAAGCTGAACACTAAAGCCAACCAGTCACAAACAGCCATCTAAGCTTTAAGCTATAGCCAATCAGTTAATTTCCTTTCTCTGCTCCTGCATGCACCTTCTGTATACATCTTTCCCCTGGCTCCTGTTTGTACAGTGCCCCTCACCAATTCCAGTTTGGTTCTGCCCTGTTTGAATAAATTTTTTGCTCATATAAATTCAAAATTTTTAATATGACTCAGTTTATCTCTTCACATTCCTCATCTCCCAATCTCCTAAGTAATCCAACTCCACTGATGCTGTTATACAAAGTATGATTGGCTAGTTTTGCTTTAAGTTATGATCAAAAAAGTAACGGGCTAATGATTTTTAGAACGTCAACTACCGTCTAACTGAGAAAGATACGATTTAGCATATTCCAGAAAAATTGAACATCAGGACACTAACTTTTCCTATAAATGTCACTTTTCTTCTTTAGTATTATCATCATAGTATCACTATATTTAATCTTCCAAATATTTCATCATGATGGTTACTATCACAGTAATTATTTTTTAGTCAAGGCTGTTTTTGACTGACTAACATGTTTCTTTAGCATTGCATATTATCTGTGAGTTCTACTTCCCTCTTACTGACAGTAAATTTTTCAGCAGCTACAATAAATGCCCAAACAGAAAATGATAGAAGGGGACAAAGATGGTCAACCTAGAATCCTACATTATTAGCAGGTTTTTCTATGCCTTTTTAAAAACGTTCTCTTCATACTTCTGTGATAGTCTGGCAAGTTGTGTGGTAACCAGAATGATGTCTCTCCAAAGATCTACGTCACAATCCTTAAGACTCCTGAGTATGTTACCTACTGTGGGAAAGGAATTTTGCAGGTGCAATTAAGTCTAGAGACCTTGAGATGGGAAAAGTATCCTGGATTATCCAGGTGGGCTCAATCTGATCAAATGGGCATTAAAAACTGAGAACCTTTCCTGGCTCTGGTCAGAGGAAGAGGTTAACGTGAATGAAGTTTTCGAGAGATACAATACTGCTGCCTTTAAAGATGGAGGAAGGGACTCACGGGCCAAGAACTGTATTGGTGTAAGCCACGAAGTTTGTGGCAATTTGTTATGGCAGCTAAAGAAAACTAATACAGGATATGTAAAATTCTAGCTTGACTTTTTTTTTTAAAAAAAATCTTAGCATTAAAAGATGCTACTGCTTTATCTTTCTGCATTTACTGTTGCTCCTGGGAAGTTTACTCTCAGTCTGACTTTGTTTAGTGTTATTAAGTGTTTGGAGCAAGATAATAACCTTATTAATTCTTGGTAGCAATGTGTTTTCCTTATTGTGATTAGAGAATACTTCTTGAACAAATTCTAAGTTTTAAAATTTTAGAGGTTGTTTGGGCCTAAAATATGATAATATGCTTTTGTAAATAGTTCATGGAACATGATCTATAAATAGCATACATTCTCAGTTAAATAAATCTTATAAATTATATTATCTAAGTTATCTTTTTTGGTATTTTAGTCTACTAATCTCTCAAATCTGATAGATGTTCAATTCTTTCACTATAAGTATACATATTATTGATTTCTTCATGGATGTATAATAGCTTTTACTTTATATACTTTGATGCCATTTTTCATTAAGTTAGGGTTGACTGTTATATCCTCAATGGCAACTGCAATTTATTATTTCTGCCTTATTTTTATTAATTCCTTTATCTAATTTTTAATTAACTTTATTTTCTTTTAGTTTCAAAAGTGGCAGTTTCCTTAAAACACTCAAGGATTCTTATCGAATAACTAACAATGCACAGCTATACATTTTCTTCGGAGTAGCCTTTCCTTTAGGATGCCACAAAATCTGATAGATATGACCAAATTTTCACTGAGTTCTAAAACATCTATTCTTTTAGCTGGTGCTTTTAGAAGAAATTCTTTTCTATTTCCAAGGAATTAGATTTATATTTTGTATTTAATTCCTTGTTCATTGAACTATAATAACAGAAAACGGTTCATCTGTTTTCTCAAATCTAAGGGGATTCTGCCATACATCTTAGCATGTAGACAATTTATAAAAGATATTCCATGGACATTTGAAAAGCATGTGCATTCTAAGTTAGTTGGTTTTAAAATGATCACTATATTAATCAAGTAAGTCAGACCTTCATGATTAATTCAATGTTGCATGTCCTACTTAATATGATAATTTTTGAAAGAAAGGTATCATATTGATAAAGCTCTGTTAGTCCTTCCTTTGATCCCTTCACGGCAGAAAGGATGATTTTAAATAGTATGAAATTCTCACGTGGCTTTTTATCACACTTATTATGAAGGATAAACATGTTCCTGCTACCTTACCCAGCATTCTTTTAGTCTACAGAACATACTCAGTTATTTCTTTCCTCAGAGCCCTTGCACATCATACTCCCATTTTCTGGAGAATTTCTATCACCTCATCTCCCACCTGCTCACCTTGTTCTTGGCATCTTTGCTTGTCTGCCTCCTCTCCCTACAGTTTCAAGTACTACTTAAATGTTTCTTCTTCATGTAAGTCTTCGCAGAGCTAAAATGGGTTCTTCCTTGAAGGAAGAACAACTTTCAGACCAAAATTATTTTTTTTCTTCATTATTATTGGCTGCAGCAGCTCTGAATAGAGACTTCTCTATGATTTCTGGGGACACAAGACCGCCAAAAAGTGATAACCTCTTAGAGAGTTGTCCTTGGTCTTTTTTTTATCTTTAAATTTCCGCACTTGGAACCAATGTGCTCCTTTGCAATTTTAATATTTGATCATGTCTTCCAGAAAATCCTAACCTTTACTGATTCTTTGATGGTTCACTTTGTAATTTTACAGTGCTGCTGGACAATCATTATTTTGTAATTTTTTCTTTCATTTTATTGAGAGGTAAGGAAGTAAGACAGGTAAATATGTGAGCAGAATTTTTTATGTTGAAATTCAAGATTTAAAACTAAAAACCTTTAAGAAAAGGGTATTGAATGACATATGGGTAAATGTTTTCCAGCCTATTTTGAGTAAACATATCTAAATTTGATATACTTGTATTAGATAGTATATTAATTTGTTTTCTATTAATCAACACTCTTGTTTATTTGGAATACATTTACTTGTTAATAAGAGATCAAACTTTTATATATTTTGTACTTACATTGCTTGGCCCTTAAAGATAGAAAAAGATGTTCACATGTGTTCCTAATAAGAGAAGTGCCAATTAAAATTACACTGAGTTATTATTTCTCCCCTATCAATTTGGCAAAAGTCCAAAAGTTTGACAACTGTTGGCAAGGCTGTGAGGAAATAGGCACTCATATGTGGCCTGTGGTAATCCAAAATGGCACCACCCCCATGGAAGAAAATTTGTTAATATCGAACAAAACTGCATAATCATTTACCCTTTGACCCAGAAAGCTCATTTCTAGGCATCTATCCCAAAGATACTCTGAAAAAACATGAAAAGACATATGCACCAGGCTATTTACTAGACCATGATTTATAGTAGCAAAAACTGGAAAGAACCCAAATGCCCATCAAAAGGTGTCTGATTAAATATGAATTATTATACATTCATAAAATAGAAATATGTTTCTGTTAGAAGAAATGATGAACATTTTTATGTACACATATAGGATAATTCCCAGTATTTTTTAAATTTTATTTTATTGATTATGCTATTACAGTTGTTTTTTTAAGTTAAAAAGAAAAACAAATTAAATAATGCTGTGTATGGTTATCTATATATCAGAAAGAAGGAGTAAGAAAAAGCACAAATTTTGAGGATAAATATTTATATAATTTGTTTTATAGATCTGCCTTTGTAACCATGGGCATATTTTATATAAATATAAATATGAAATAAAAATGCAAATAGTTAAAAGCAAAATTAAAATTAAACATGAATCTAACTCTGTATTGACTTGGTGGCATAATCACACACACACACACACACACACACACACACACACACACACAGAATGCAAGAGACTTTAAATTACAGTAAATTGAGCTTTCTTAGTGGTTTATATCCCAAGACTAAAGAACAGAAATTGTTTTTGATAATCTACTCTTGGTAGTGTTCTTCTGTAACTGTTACAAGAAAATAAGAACATTAATGTCATAGGGAACTAAAAGTTTTTGTATAAGAAAAGAAAGATACAGATATAAGATTAAGAAATTTAAAAACTCTAAAATTCTAAATTTAAATTAGAAATATCATATTATGTCATAATGTATTTTATCTTAAACAAAAAAAATCAGGTGAACAAACATATTTCCTAGTTTTGTTTACTAAAAAAGCCTAGAAACAATGCCCAACCCAATAATAATAAGCACTCACAAAGCCCAAAGTGTGGCCTCTAAGTACCAAGTCTCAGTAAACAAACCAAGGCTCTTTAAAGAGATGGCTGAATCCAGGCCTGAGTTAGGAAAGTACAAAAAAGTACAAATAAACGTGGAACGTTGTGTAAAAACAGAGAGCAAGGGAGCTATAAAAAACACATAATTTAAGAGCCAACTTGAAGAAGTTCTTATTTGCCAAAGGCAATTCAATTTAAGCAGCAATAAAAATAAATGTAATTAATTGGAACATGAAATATTTTTCAATACATAAGTACATAATGATAATTAAAGAAACAAATCTCACTGGTCACTTTTGAGATTGCTAAGGAATCAACTCAAGCATTCATTTGCTTTTTATAAATGAAATTGACTCTGTGACTTCCTTATTTTGGGAAAAGTCTTCTCTTAATATAAATGTTCCAGCTACTATATGAAAAAAATAAATGATCGAATTAGAATATCATCATTTTTCAACCCCAATGAAATAATGTATTTAGGCTGTAATGTATAATGTAGATTATAAATGAACACCAACATTATAAGAATAAACAGAAGCAGGTATTATGAGCTTCCTGAAAGACAATTCTACTTAGAAAATATTCTTCTTAGGAAGTGTGCACCTGGCCCATCGTGATGCCCATAGAACTCGAGGGACAAGAGGAACCAGTGGTACTGTGATGATACACCTTCTGCTCGCTGAGTAATAAACCACCCTCTTCTGATGCAGTAAGTTCGTTGTCTAATTTTGGCATCTATGGAGTGGTAACAGATTTACTACTTGTCCTAGAAGGCTGGGGTTGTTCTCTGACAGATTTTAAAACTGCTGAATGTATGTCTGTTTTCTTAACTTAAAAATAACTTAGAAATTGTTAAAAAGAAGTAAAAAATTGAAGGCCTTTGTAGGGATATAAAATATAACTAAAGAGCATATATTGAAATGTACTCTACACAATTAATTTAGTGAATCCATTATATATGCTGGTAGGGGTGTGGTTACAGGAAGGCTGGCTGGTCACAGTTCTAACAAGGACTCTATGTTGGGTTACCTCAGTCCAGAGTCTGGATCTCAGCCTCGGAATCTTGTAAAATGGATGTTGACATATACCGAGAAATGGAGTAGTCACTCATGGTTAAAGTTATAGTAATAAAGGCATAGTTCATTAATTAATTAAGAGATACCCTTTCTGGAGAAGATAAGGCCAGCTTTTGCTAAATAAGGAAGGCTTCACCCTCTCATCAGGATGCCAGTTTGAAATCAAAAGACTGCTCTGTAAGACTGGGGCCAGAGTAAAGAAGGACTGTAGTGGGTGAGGGTTGAAGGAACACTCTGACTTCCTTCTTCAGTGCTCCAATTGCTCTGTTTCCTAAGCACTGCTGGCTGGCTTATTGCCAGCTTCAGAATTTCTGGTTCCTGTCGTTCTGTACTTCTACTATCTTCTATTTCTGCTCTCTTAACACACCATTCTCCTTGGGTATGTTATTATAACAGACTTAACAATTTCCTTATGAAAATATTTTTGGAATAAGGTTGGGCAGATGAATATCTCCAGGTCTCGCTCTTAGCTAGGTAGGCCTTCAGTCTCTTCAAGATGACTTTGTAAATATCTGATCTCATCTTTGTCTGTTTGTTATATTGGTATAATTATCGGCCTTAGAGCTATTTTAATATTAAAAATATATTCTACACCTGTAATCGGGTATGTGCATAATATAGCAACCTAATGTTACATATATGTGTTTACAAACATAGATTTTCAAAAGTTCATTTATGTATTAAACAAATATGTACTTTTCACCTACTGTGTGCTCACTACTTTTGTAGGTGCTGGAGATACAGAGGTTAGACTGGCAAGCTTTCCACTCCATGGAAACTCACATTCTAGTGACAGTTAACAAGTACGGATATATATTTATAGCATGATTTCAAATTGTGATAAGTTTATGAAAAAAAATGAAGCCAGGTAAAAACTGAGGAAAGACAGGGGAGGCCATTTTAAATGGTGCCATGACAGCTGAGTTCTTAGAGCACAAAGGCCGTACTAGGAATGCCACTAAACAAACAGATGTATCTGCTAATTCTGTTATTTCCAGCTTGATCATAAAAACATCGCAATAACTATAATGTGAATATGCAACATCTGTCAATAAATCTGACATTCTCTCATCTTTGTGATTCAGACATATTAGAATTGATTGGTTATAAAAAGAAAATATAGAAAATCTTGTTCAAATGCAGTCAACATATAAGTACTTTGAAGATGCTGTTAACTGGACTGACATTTGAATGTGTGATGAAATGGAGTAGATGCCATAGAAATTCAGATAATGTGGAGAAATTCTCAGACTTCAGTTAGCATATTAGTCCTCTGTTCTTCCATAGTCCATAAAAAGCTTGCAGCATACGGTAATGTGTCAAGAATTTTTAAAAATCCTATTTATGTGTACAAGTTCATATAACACACATCATCTTTTGTGTATTATATAATGATGCTAAAATGTGAGGTCACTTAAGGATTTTCCAAACATGGAAAAGGAAATATATTTGCAGTTTTTACATTAAGATACAATTATGCTGTGGAAAAAGCACTATTGCCTAAATACATCTTGAAAAAAAGGCTTTTGAGAGGCAATGAATAGCACACAGATTCTGATTTCTTTTAAGTCATCTTGAAATATGGGCTACAGACACATGAGCAGAGCTTTAATAAAGTGCTAATTAGGAGTGCATGCCACAGTTTGAATGGTGACTGCATGAAATGTACAGAAATCTCAGCAGTAGAGGAATGGTGTGAGGCTTTTGGGGATAAGCTGTGACAGCTAGGTGCTGGTCCTTTGATGGTATGAATCTAAAACCTCTAATGCTGACAGAGACTTTGAGGTGATCTATTCAAACTCCCCATTTGCACATGAGGAATCTAGGGCTTAGCTGGGTAAGTGACTTGCTCAAAACCACGTGGCAAATAGGTCACCTGATTAGTAGAGTTCCAGATCCACCCTGCCTCACCTTCCCTCCCATCCATTTTCCAGCTATGTTGTTGAACTGCACAGCACATGGGCTTAGAAATAAAGGGAAATTCACATTGTAAATTATTCTTTTGTTTGCTAGCTGCTCCTGCGAAATATTTTGCAGAAGAAAAGGATGATAGTAAAATTAAAATGAGGTTTAGGGATTTCGTGTGTCCTTTTCTTATATCTTGCCATAAGATATTTTAAAAATCCATAATATGTTTAAGGCAATATCAAAAATGGAGAGTGGAAGAGAGGATTGGGGCACAGTTGGTCAGAAAGGAAAGAGAAGGTGAACCAAGACCACTCAGAATGCTAATATAGGTCACTGTGCCTGGATTAGTGACCATCTCCCTGACAGTTTACTTTTCTGCATTTGAAAAGGAAAATATTAATCACTCTTGGCATCTTTTTCATTTCTACGGAATGAGAAGGGTCAATTAGTTAATCTCTAAGGTCCTGTTCAATGTCACTAAGCAAGAACTAGGTATGTGTTCAGCCTTCTGGAAGTCTTTTTGGAAGTCATACATGTAGTTGTTGACTAAGCCTCTGTCACTGCTCTCTACATGCATCTAGAAAGTGCTGAGGTCTATTTTCAGGTAGAGATAAGGCCATCCTTGGCGATCAGTTAACACAGTTGTTAATTTGGAATTATAGTCAGCTCTCGATGTATCAGAGTAAGGAGGGAGTGTGCAGAAGGAAGAGAGCAGAGATGAGTGCAAATCACGTGTGAGACAAAGTGCCAGGTTGAAGTGATCAGTACAGCATGGTGGTTAGAAACATGCAGTTACTCTCACGTTCAAATCCCAACTCTATAGTTACCAGCTACATGACCCTTGGAAAGACCTCCAAAGCCTTACATGATATGGTCTCTGGCTGTAACTTTATATCCTGCCTTATTCCCTCGTGTTTACTTCACTTTAAGCACAAAGACCTCCTTGCTCATCTGTGATCAGGACAAGCGAGCTCCAACGTCAGGGCCTTTGCATGTGCGGCCTTTGCCTGGATAGCTCTTCCTCCAGGAAACTGCTTAGAACACTACTCTCTCCTTTGAAATTTTCCTCAAATATCACCTTTTAAAAGAAACCTTCCTGGCTATGTTAGGAGGAATGATGATGATAGAAACTCAACTATCTATATTCTTACCCTGCTCAATGTTTCTTTGTAGTGACTTCGAAGATATTATATATGTGCTTCTCTTCAGTTATCTTTTGTCTACTCACATTAGTAAGTAAACTCTTTGATATACCCTCCCTTCCCTTCCCTCCCTTCCCTCCCCGCCCTTCTTTCTTTATTTCTTTATTTCCTTCCTTTCTTTCTCTCACATCACTTGATCTCAAAAGGTTCCTGGCACATAGTAACAGCTCAGTATTCATTTGTTGACTAGTGCGTGCTGATAGCAATGGAAGAACCAGTAGCAGAAATGATTACATACTGCACCTCTGGGGAGAAAGAGAGCTAATGAATGGGGAGGTCAGGACCCTCACATCACATTGGATATACCAGTAATTGTTTTTACTCTGTGTGTATTATATTTGCAATAGATTATTTCAAAAAGATTAGACTGGATCCTGGTCTAAAATATACCACCATCCTATGCACGTTCAATCCATATTTAACTTTATTTCTTCCACTTCAATCTACTTTGCTTCTGATCATAAATGGAAATGAACCAGGAGAAGGAAGACGGCATCTATCCACTCTGCATCCATGCGAGAGTTCACTGTTCTGGAACCTGAACACCATGAACTCTCACTAATGACCATGGATATGAACCCGGGAAAATACTTTTATCTGAACTAATTGAAATGATACAAATTAAAAATGTGGCTAATGTCAATGTGAATGCAAATACAAGTAGATACAATCAATTAAGTGAACGCACCAGACCATTTCTGTGGCCACAATTCCTCAAGCCCCACTAACTTTAAATATTTTCCGTGTCTGGCTCACTTCATTTATGTCTCTCCAGCAGCTTGCCCTAGCGTGGGAGAGCTGCGGCAGGAGGAACGGCCCACGGCGTGGTGGGCAACGCCACAGATGAGGGGTTGAGGGTAACACGTGACAGATCATCTTCTTCCCAGTTTTTACCCCAAGCAGATATTTTGTCTTCCCAAATGAAGTATTTGGGGCATGTAGAAGTTTTTGAGATAAGCATTTTTCTTGGATGTGAGATATTATGGACACAAAAATTAGACAACTATCCGAGGATATGTTTAAATGAAGGTACAGAAACATTTTCCTCAGTGAAAAAGTAAAAAAAGCCTCTGCTTTACTCTCCCCCCAGCCACACACACACACGCAGATTCCTAACTCACACATACCTCTAATTCACACACACACACACACACACACACACACCCCAGTTCTTCACCCCAGGACTCGGATGATCAATGCCCTGGCTTGGCCCTGCTCCTGCTGAAGTCACACGTGAGTTCTAACAAACCCCCTCTCAAGCTGCCTCCTATCACATGCTCTTCAGGACGGGATGCACACATGCACCGAAAGTCATGTTTTCTTTGCATCCTAACTGAAGCAGCATTAAAGGGGGAAATAGGAATTCAGCGCTGCCAGCCACAGTATCTCTCCTATCAGTTCACCAATAAGGCCTGGTAGGGACCTGCCGAGCCTCTGGATAAATTGTATTTTCCAAGGGTTAATTAAGCTGTCTTGAGCTTCTGCATGAAGAGGAACAAACTGGCACTTGCAGCGCTTTCTGAAACCTGCTGTCGACATTACAGTCCCTGCTGCTTTTAGCTGTATCGATCCGATGCCTGACCTGTGAAATCCTTGATGGCTGCTAACACTGGAAGCTTACTGGAGCTTTCCAAGGGAGCTTCGGGACAGCTTGTGTAGTCAGGTACAATTACCTATCCCTCCAGGAGAGCCAATTAGTTCACAAAGAGCTGGAGCAGAACAAATGTTTTGTATGTGATTTAGAATCCTAAAAAAGAAGGGAGAAGAAAGAAAAAAAAGGCTTTGTTCTGTCTGATTCTTTTGTTCCTAATTTTATGATTATTGTTCCATTCACAGTGGTCCTTGCATTTCCTCATGGGTTTCTGAAAGATTTATAAGGAAATGATAGATCAGATTTACAGCTTCCTCTCTTTAAACTATGAAAATTGCTCTGTGCCATTTAAGATCCAATTTCTGGACTAATTGTATCAATTTAAAGATGGGAATATAAAGTTTGTTCTACTTTCTACATTTTGGAAACTTTTTCTTTAAATGATACAATAAATTTTAATCATAATGAAATACTCCTTTAAAAAACAGGTGGGGGTTGGATGGCAACTACTTCTGAAACATGGCTTTACAGATAGAATCTGAGAAGAAGAGACTGCTAGGCAGCAATATGCCACACCTATCCAAACATATATTAACATAAGCATGTTTGACTATGAGACGACAACTAAACTTTATGGATAGTCAACAAATAAGTGTGGTGTCCTTTGAATAAAAAAGTGGTGAACCTGGCCATCATCTTCACGTCCTGAGCCCAAGACCACTTTCCCAGTAATAGGTATTAGGGTCATGACGTTTATACTCTCGTACTCATTTTCCTTTGTGACCAGTGATACTCATTTATGAGCTAGCTGCAGGATGTGGTCTGTCCATTAAATACCTTTTTCTTTACTGTTGTCTCTAAATACTATCTTAATTATGCAAGGATCAATAATTAGCCTCCGAAGCACAGTATCCAACAGAATTAACTGCAAATGGAATTTAATGCACTCTAGTACCAAATAAGCGTCAAAATGGGGGGAAATGGAAATCAGTTATTCTTTTCAATGATGTAGACAACGTTTAGAGGTCCAGTTTTAAATCTTCTTTCAGTAAAATAAAATCATATATGGGGTGGGCAAAAGTAAGGTTACAGTCGTGAGCATGTAAAATACCAAGTTTATTCTTGTTTTATATAATTATACTATTTTTCATATAAACAACTGTACACCTATTTTTGTCCACTCCTGTGTATATATAGGACTGTATGGTAACTACGAACTAAACTGGGACCAGAAGTTCAATGTAAAAAATGCATCAGGTGCCCTGTTTAGAAGAATATAAAAGAAATGTTTGAATCCTGTGTCTGAGAAGTGGTAAAATAAAACTGACAGAAAGATTTCCTCATTATTTAGAAGTAAGTAATATAAAGTAAAATCGGTTTCTGAACCTGAACTAAAACAGTAAAAACAAAATAAAAACATTAATCAGGTGGGTTTTACCTTAGTGGCTCTTAGTAAAAGCAAGCAAAATATAACCAGAGACAGTGAAATTAAGA
>PVKM010008331.1:0-39238 GCA_004027735.1 Carollia perspicillata
CTTCAAGGAAGGCTTTGCTTAGGTTAATGAGCAGGTTCACATCTAATTCACCTTTCTAAGCCCTTATGTCTCCTGCTGCCTTCCAGCCATTTGAGCAAGTAACTCTTCTCTAGATGGAGGTTTCTGGAAAGCAAAGCAAACCTGTTATTAAGCTTTGGGGTTGTTTGCTTTTGATTCCATTTGAAAAGTTCATATCCAGAGCAAAGAGCATATGTCGTATATCAATCACACAAAGCTAACTAGCATGTTCTCATTTTCACTTCGGTATTCATCCTTGCCCTCACTCATCCAGCACCTTTCTCTGTTCCCACTAGGGACTCAATGGTGACCTCCACTGCCAAACTCATACATGGAGGGGGGTCTCAAGGACAATCTCAGGGGTCATTAGTCCCAATAAGTTTAATGTTTTATTTTTTTCTAAATATGTCAGCCATCTCCTTTAAATTAAACTTAAAATAACTTTTGTAACTAATACTTTTGGTCAGAATTTAAATATCCTCAGGTCTGCAGTCATAGAAATCATGATAAAAAGGGATCTACATATAAAGGAAACATGAAAAGCATGAGTAAGTTATGCCAGATTCTTCTCCATCAGATAAAAGCTATACTCAATCTCAACTGCCTGATTTTCAGCCTGCACAGACACTCAAAGAGAAATCTCCAGTTTCCAAAATGTGACCAATCTCCTTTCTTGGCAGTTGAAAGAAGAAACCCCAAAAGATCTGATAAATTAAGTTATAATAATGGTTCCAAAAGACACCTCATCATCTTGTCCACCCTGTGGACCATCCCTTCTTTTGGATTTTTATTAAAGTCCTAACCCCGAATATCAAATGTTTTGCCAAGTGCTCGAATTTCCACCTCCGCAACAAACCTGTGTGCGTTCTCTCCTTGTTTCCAAGGCCACTTTTCCAGTCAGGGCTGCCTTTCCCTCCCACACACCCTGTCCTAGTGTGTCTAGGCTAACCCCTTGGTTCTAATCTTCTGACTCTGGAACTCGATACTGAATCATGCCATTCCTTCAATCAAAACCCAATAGCTCTTTTGCCTCAAGAGAAACTCACTTCTTGGCCTGCTAGCCATGCTTTCAGCAAGTCTGTCACAGATCTACCCCCTGCCCCAATCAGCACCAAATTACCAAGAATATACAGTTTCTGTTACTTTAGCCCAGCATTCCAGACTTCTCATTTCTGAATGTGGCAAAACTGAACTGATCTATCAGAACTTGAACTATCGCTAGAAAGATAGCTCGATGTTCTGAACATCCCTTACTTGGAAAGCAACTAGATTCTCAAAACTTAAAATAAATATGCCTTGAAATGTATTGGTAAGTTCAGTAAGAAATTAAGGAGAACTTTCCAAAGTTAAAATTACAAGAATATACAATTGAAATCAAAGTGATAAACGAAGAACAGAAGCTACGGCTCCTGTGAGGTTGTGTACCTACTACAATCCTAGAGTGTCCAGGAAGAGTCCCAAAGATAGGGTAATTCAATGATAGGGTAAACTAAGTCTGATGCACACCACTTCCCCCTGCACCCTTCATTTAGATATAGAACCTGGACCCTCCCAGTTGATGCAACTCCAGTGAAGAGGTGGACTGAAAAAATGTAACTGCTAGCAAAGGCAGCGAATGAAAACAACCTATTTGTCTCTGCCAGAGTTCCAGGTTGTTGCAGACTGAGTGTTAATGCCCGCCCCCACAATTCATGCATTGAAGCCCGGATTTCCAATGTGACAGCATAGGAGATAGGGCCTTTGAGAGGTAACTAAGGTTGTGGGGCCCTCATGATGGGATTAGTGCCCTAATAAGAAACCAGACAGCTTGCACTCCCTGCCCATGTTCTCATCCAGAGAAGAGGTGATACAGGCGTGCAATGAAATGGCGACCACCTACAAGCCAAGAGAAGAGGCCTCAGAATGAAAGCTGTCTGACCAGCACTGTGATCTCAGCTTCCTGGCCTCCAGACTGTACGAAATAGATTTCTGTTGTTTACCAGTCTACGGTATTTTGTTATGGTAGCCCAGCTGACTAAGACATGGGTAGAAGAAAAATAATAACAGCACTCTTCCTGGAAATGTGAGGACATAAGTTCACCTTCATGTGAAAGTAGCATTTGAATTTATAGCCCTGAATGTTTGGAGAAATTCCAAACAAAGACAATAAAGAATCCCTCATAGGTTACCTCCCCAGCTTCTGGCAAAAGCACATAAAATTTAATACTTAGTAAGAGAAGCATCCTCAGTCCGGTACATTGTGATTCCCATAAAATAGGTTAACTTGGTAAAATTTAACAAACTCTTGGTGAAACAAGAGACAACACACAACATATTTAGATTCCTGAGGACTCAAGTTATTGGAATTATCAAAAATAAAATAGAAAATAACTATGTATATATTATACATGTTTAAAAGATGGAGTTGAAAAGATGAGCAAGAAATAGGAAGATTAACTCAGCAAAACAGAACACAATTTCTACAAATAAAAATAATTGAAGTTTAACACTCTATGAGGTGGTTATAATATTAAATGCAATTTAAGGGAGAATTATTGAATGTGAAAATATATTCTGACCTCAAACTTCTCTAAGACAACTTTCTTTTCACTTTTATTAAGGTATAATTGACATACACTAAAAAACTGCATATTTTTAAAGTATAAAATTTGATGTTTTGACATATGTACATACTCATAAAACCATAACAACAATCAAGATAATGAATCTCTCTCTCTCTCTGAGAGAGAGAGAGATATAATGGATATATATATATCCATTACCCACAAAAGTTTCACTGTGCTCCTTGGAAATCTCTCATTGTCTTCCCTCCTTAAGCCATTATCATTCTCAGGAAACCACTCAAAGGCTTCTTTCCACTATAGATTATTTACGTTTTCTAGAACTTTATTTTAGAAATGGAATCATTATCACATATAATTTGCTTTGTCCGGCAAGTTTCATTTGACATAATTATTTTATGATTAACCCATATTGGTTTCATGTATCACTATTTCATTATTTTTCATTGTTGTGCAGTGTCCCTTTGTGTGTCTGTCCACTCACCTATTAACAGACATTGGGGTTGTTTCTATTTTATTTTGGGTGGTACCGATAAAGCTGCTATGAATACTCTTTTTTACAAGTCTCTGTATGGACATATGCTTTCATTACTCTTGGATACATAAAAAATGGTAATAACTGCTAAAATACATGGTAGTGTATTATTTAAAAAAAACTGCCCAATGGTTTTTCAAAGTGATGGCACCACTGTATGTTTCCATCCACAGTGTGTTAAAGTTTCAGTTACTCCACATCTGGCCAACCTTTTAATTTTCATATAGTTCTTCAGATAGCTTTCATATAGCTCTTCATAAGGGGTATCCTCAATCCAATGTGGTTTTAATTTGTGCTCCTTAATGCGTAATGACGTTGAGCAGCGTCTCAAGACAGCAGACATGGACCAACAAGGAGAGTAAACATACCTCAGAGATTTCTCTGAGAAACGAGAAACAGATGAGGTCAGTCCTATGATTTCCTCAGCTTGCCACCTGGAGACGGTCTCCAGGCTGTTGCACAGGAAGGGGCAACCAGGTGGAACGCGGCATTCTCCCTCAGTACAGGAGAGCTGAGAGCTCAGGGAGACCAAGGTACTGGAGAAGTTTATTTATCATATGAATGCAAAATATTACTCAATTGTACTGACATTTCCTGTTTATCATGAAAAATCTTAGTTCTCTAACCTTGTAAATTTAATTCAATTGTGACTCTTTGCAACAAGAGCTTGCCTTACATGACAAGTACAATGGATCAGCAGGCCAGCTCTTAACAAAAACTAAGCTTTATCTCAAAAGTGAGTATAGAAATAAAAAAGCTAAGGCAGTAAAAATAGTAAGTTTAAGTTATGAAAGGACTAATATGCCATATAAAATCCAGTTGGATATAAACAAATATATTTCAGTGTTTTACTCTTTTTGATGTCTCAAAAAAGTTAATGAAATCAAAGTGAGTTTCACAACTGCTCTAAATTACTAGATAATTACATGTAAGTAGCACTGTCAGTGAATATGCCCATTGTTGTGATGAGAAACCTGTGTTCCGTTTCTGTCCAAAAGAACTGATTTTGCCTTGAAACCATGGAGTTAAAAAATCAGCTATTATGCAGAAAGCATCCAATTTCATTATTGAAGATGATTTTAGAAAACCTATGGGATTTTTTTTTGCATTTACAAGAAGCATACATTCTTAGATGGTGGTTTTAAACATTATTTTTTTTTCAAATCTTGGGACATAACTGAGGTAAATAAATAATCTTTTGAGATAGATCTTATTAGACCCACGTTTCAATAAAACAAAAAAAAAACTAAATGATACAAATGTCTTCCACAAAGAATCCCTATTTTCTATTTTATTTTGGGTAGTACCAATAAAGTTGCTATGATTACTCTTTTTTCAAGTCTCTCTATGGACATATGTTTTCATTGCTCTTGGATATATAAAAAATGACAAAAATTGCTGAAATACATGGTAGTATATGCTTAATTATTTTAAAAAACCTCCCAATGGTTTTTCAAACCATTAAATACATGTAAACTATTAAGAAAATGTGACCGACACTGACAATGGGAATGGACTTCCAACAAACTACAGTTAAGTCACTCGAAGTGACTAGAGCTCTAGAGAAGACGCCTTCATTTCCACAAGGACTGCAAGGCCAGCTTCTCCGAGGAGTTGCCTGCAGCTTTTCTTTAAAGAACTAAATGGTTATCTGCATATGTGTGCAATTAAGAGGTAGCCTTGATTTCCATTCCGGAGAGTATGACGCAACTTGTCAGAGTGTCACCATTAAGCAAAACTGGTAAATTCATGTCCGGGGATAAAGCAACACAATGGTATCATTCAAGATAAAATCAGTGACCCCGTTTAGGTACCAGACGCCGCAGTCTGCAGTCCCTTTCAGTATTTCACACTAGGGGCTTTGGGATGGATAAGGCATTCTCTGATCAAAAAATGCAGTTACCCTGACAACAAGTCACTGCAGGGATTCTGCATTCTAATCTGATATAGCTAGACTATGGATTTAAAGTTCAGCCCACAGCTGCTGGTTGGCTCTAGCATGAGCAGATGCTGGTTGTGACATCAAGTATTGTTCGCCACATGTGGGACCAGATGGAGCTTCCGCACAAACCAATATGTAATAATTCGGGACTTTAACAATGAGTCTCGATTCTTATTTTCCTGTGTTTTTCCACAGACCTAAAAGTCTCAGTTTGAGGTTAAACCAGCAAAAGTGGTCATTCGTGTTTATTTTTAGAATACACTATCTTCCTCAGGGAAAAATACAGGAACAAGAAAATGATCAGTATTGGGCAAGTTACTTAACCTCCTTGGGCTTCAGCATCCTCATGCGCAAAGTGGGGGTAACACTACCTACTTCCTGGGGTTCCGTAAAGGCTGACGATGCACAAACTGCACGGGGTTCTCAATAAATGTAGTCTTGGCCTCTGATTTTACTTTGGCATTTAAGCATGTAAACAGAGAGGTCGCCTCCTAGCAGTCCTCAGCACACGGGTCTAAGATCCACTTAGCTGTATTTCCCCCACGTTATTCTTCCCATGTGGCACAGGACTGCCCTTCGCTGCCGTCTCCTTTCTTTTTCCCCGTACGATGTGCGTTGACACCAGTGTTTGCCTCTGTTGTCCACATGTGCACCCCTTCTCCCCCTCTATGGGGGGTCCTTGGAGGAGAGAGGCTACGACTTATATTGCCTTGTGTCTGACAAAAGACAGCACTGAGCGCTGCCCAGAGCAGGCACTCACTGAAAAACTCATTGATTCATTCTTCGTTGTGATTCAGAGGTAGTGGGAAGGGATCTTTCCAGTTACTTAAGGTACGAGTACCTAGTATACCAGGTACACATCTGATTTCTGAAACATCACAAACCAAGTGCCTTTCCTGGATTCTCAGGACTTCCTCACGTTAAGTGAAAGGCGGAGAGGCTATGAGTAGCATCTATATACAGTACTTATTAACAGTTATTTACATGGTCTTGCCTCCACTTAATATTTAAAATTCCACACAGAGCAATTCAGTGAGATTTCAGCAGTGACAAGATCCCTCTTTATTGGTCAAGGAATGCATTTAAAGTGAGCAAGGTGGCCTTCAGTATACAATTTCTAAAATGGGTCCATTACATTATAAACAGTCATGTATAGAGTTAGCTTTGATGTATATATTTCACTGGGACATAAATCTTTTTCCCTTCATAAAAGAAAGTATCCCTTATATCTGAATTAGTTCATGTTGAAATTTTATAATGAAAGTCAGCTGCAGTTCCAGGAAAACAGCTGGTGTTTTTCGCTTCTCCACTTCCACAAAGAAATATGCAATGCATCACGAAGTAAACCATCTCAGGACCATAAACGGCTTAAATCTTCTTCAAGTTCCGACAACTAACAGTGCATCTTATAGTCGATGTTCAATGTGTGTTCGATCTCTACATGACTCAAAAATGCGTATTGATGATACTTAATATAAAGGATGTTTTACTAGGTGCTATGAAATATAACTTAAAAACAGTCTCCTGGGAAATTTTAGTGAGTATAAAACAGTGATTCAAAATCAGGGAGTTTGTATGAAAGTCACTCGGAGAACTTTTCCAAAAGACAACACCAACACCAGCAAAGGGGCTTTGACACCAAATCTGAAGATTCTTTTCAGATGATTCTAGGGTGCACCCTAGGTTAGGAGTTAAGGAAAGTAACAGTGACGCAAAGAAGCAAGACTCAATGGTAATGCTTTTGACTTGTGAGTGGAATACTTTTCTTCATAAAATAGATATATTGTTAAATTCATATATAATTTGAAATTTTTATATAGAAGTACATTCATTTTAAATGCATCAAGAGAGGCTTGCTATTGTAAAAATTACAACTGTGCAGCCTTTTATAACTTGACTAGGGTTGTATAAAACTATCATTTGATTTATGAGTTTTATAAACTAGAATGGTAAATATCTCATTTATTAAAAGTGAGTTTCCACTACATATATATTTTCTACCAATTACTGAAATATCCATTCATAAAAACTATTAAATATTTCATTGTTGCGTCAAAAAGGAGACAATGGATATCATCTTGTTTTAATAAATATATAACTCTAATATTGAAAACAGATATCAAAATCAAATTGGCACATTATATTCTATGGGAACACACACAAAGATCACCTTCATTTCTTTAACAATTTTTAGGGAAGTCTTTTATTATAGTTTATTTTTTAAATGTTATGAAATTAATACATTTATTGTAAAAATTTCCTGTTTTGTCAGTTCTAATATTTAACTAAAATCTTGGAATTTTAAGGGTTGAAAGTCACTTAGAACAACTCTCAGGGTTACAGATTTGCAGTCTTGAACTGTGTTATCAACAAGAACTGAATTTGGTCTCCCGAGGAGCACTGTGAAGCAGCCACACACGTGTCCAGCAGACCAGCGGTTAGGGCAGGACCAGAACCCACGCTCCCAGTCGGCTCCTTAGGCCACTCTGAGATGCCAACTCTTCTAGTGTCCTTTCCAACAACATGGTCCTTGTTTTAGGGGACTTTTCTATAGGAATTTTGGCAAAATTTAACTTCCAAGCGAAAATGTTAGTGTTTCTTCTCACAAGTCCCTTTTTATACATCGTTATAATAAAGGGGAACAAAATAAGTCATTACCATTATTTTCACTTAGCTCTGAAGAGGACTGTGACTCAGTTTAAACAGAGGCTAAAGGGACTGTAACTCAGTTTAAACAGAGGCTGACATAACATGTCTTATGTTGCAAGACATGTTCGGTAGGATAAGCAGGCTACCTTCTGGCCACTGAAATTATTTCCAGCCCCTTCCTTCTCCACATCATTTCTGAGATTTAACATTTTGTAGCCATGCACATGTTTTACTCAATCATCCTAATTCTTATCTTATGTAAATGCTTCCCTAAATCACAAATGGTGCTCTGCCTGTGTCACCCCCTGTTATCAAGCATTTCCAACCCCCCAGAGCAGGAACAGCAGGCCTCTGGGTACTCAAATGCCCTCTGACAGGGTTGAAGTTAATTCCCGGCACCTCGGGACTGTGTTTTGGACGGTTCTGGAGGGATCTGCTTGTGCAGCCCTTGGTCTATGCACTGACTCTGTAGGACACACAAGTACTGTGGGTTCTGGGGGCATCGTCACAGGGCCAGGGGCTGCATGTGAGCTGCCAGACACTTCTCGCCCAGAAGACTTTTCCTTCTAGAACGTACCTCTAGAAAAATCACATGGCCTGAGCTAGTAGAAATTGTGTAGAGAAAGGTCCACCAGTCCTGCTAAGCAGTGTTCACTCTCAGCTCTGCTTCACGTAATTTGTGTAGCATTAAGCAGGTCACTTATTCATGCCATACCTCAGTGTGTTTGCCCAGAAAGTGGTAGTAATTCAACTTACCTAGTGGGAGGCTGTGAAAATCTAACATGATAATGTATTAAAATGGCAAAAAAATAGATAAGTATTTTATTGTACCTATATACTTCCCTGTATGAAATGAAGAGTCATTCATATCTTAATATTACCACATTTCTTAGTGCTACTATGCCATTAACATCTAGAATTCAAGATAAATGTCTTAGTGCTCTTTTAATAAAAGTGATGTTAATGAAACTATTTACCAATTTTTATAGCTAATAATTATTAGTAAATGTACTAATGTTTTTCAACTTTTTCATGCAACCTTTTAGACTATTTTAAAATATATACTAAAGTGGAGAGAGAGAGTTCAGTGTAAAAGAACAAAAAAGTAAACATATTTCCATGTCTATTGAAAATGGCATTATTTAAGGCCATAGAATGGAAGACTAATAGTTGACCTTGGAATGCAAAAGAATATTTCCCAGACGATAGTCACCAGCTGGGTTTTATCCTTACTTAGACAAGAACAGGAGGAAATTAGCTTGAATTTCATTTGCTTTACAACAATGGAAGCAAGCTATGAAATCTAATTCCCAGGGAATCTTTTCTTCAAAATAAAATAGAGACTTACGGCCTGCCACGGTTTCAGTGCAGTCCTTCTCAAAGTATGAGAAAATGCTAGAAGAAGTTTAAGTCGTCCATCTCTATAATCCCCACCAAGAGAAGAAAACAAGCAATTACAAGCCTGTTATGCAACAGGTGTTTTCGCTTCTATTCATTTCATCTTCACTAGAAATTATTTTTCCTACTTCACCAGTGAAGACACAAACTCTGAGAATGTAGTTTGCCCAAGGTCACTGAGCTAACGAAGAGCAGAGTTAGATACAACCCTGACCCCCCTCCACAGCCACCCAGGACCCTGCACCAACCTACAAGCCTTGCTCGCCCTGGCTCTCTAACTTCTATTCTTTATAAAAATGAGAGTATTTAGATTAGATTATTTATCTAATCTAATCCAATCCAAGGTTTAGATTATTTATCTACTTACTTAACTTTGTTATTTGAGATAAATTTATGTTTGTTATTTAGAGATAAAGTTATGTTATTTAGAGATAAAATTGTTATTTATTAATAATTTATGTTATGTTATTTATGTAATTTAGATTATTTCCAAGATTTAGAAATACATGAAACCAATGTAAGTGGGAATATAGCTAGCACTTATTGAGCTATCTAATAATCCATGCCAAACACATAGAACTCTACCGATATTATCTCACTTAATAATGACAGCTACCATTTGAGACACATATTACTATTATTATTCCCATTTACAGAGGAAATGTAGCTGCAGAACATATGCTAAGAAAGTCCACGCTCAAGGCACCAAAGAAAGGGGCCTTTTAACTTTGAGGGAGGCAGTGGGTTCTTAAGCGCCCCACCCTGCCACACCCAGGGATGCTGAGAAGCAAGCCAGTCAGGAACTCAAGACTACAGGGCATTCCCATCCCCACACAGATTTGACTTCCACTTTTCAGCAAGTCATAGATATTTAGAAGTAAAAAGAGCCAGCTGGAATCATCTGGGCCAATCCTTTTATTTTACTGGCAAGGAATTTGAGAACCAGCAAGAGGTTAAGTACTTTCTCTAGGGTCAGAGAGCTAATTAGTGACAGTTAACAATAAATCACTTCTATGAAAAGACATGCTTTCAAAGTGAGTTCAATTACCTTGTAGCCACAAGTAGCTATTAAGAACACCCAAGTAGCTAGACAATCTCCAGTGTTTCTGTGAAATAGATGTAACCCAAGAGGATGGAAAAAGAACTTTGTAACAGTGAGCCATCTAAGTCAACAGTCCTTACAATGTGCTAATTTGAGCCAACTTACTGTTAGGGGCGGTGTTCCTACCAACATGTCTGACCAAAGTTACAGTATCAGCCATGCAAATGCCAAGTATTCTCATCTCTTCTCTAGCAGACAAAACATATACAAATTTAATACATGCTTGGATAGAAGACTATCTTTATTTTGGTGTTTATAGACTATAAATGGCAAATTCCCAAAGAAGAGGATTATTTTGAATTTATAGCACAACTTTCCCTAGAGGACAAGGCTCATTCATTTTGTCAATGAACTGCAATGAACTGCAATGAACTGCAATGAACATTTTGTCAATGAACTGTCACAGGGACCAGTGGTAATACATTGGTATTAAAAACTTAACCAAAAGATTAGGCAGTGGTCACCGAGTAGACTGGACTCTTTTCTCATTCTTGCACCTCCCTCAGCTTCCTCAGCAACCATGTCTGATAAAACTGATATGGCCAAGATGAAGAAATTCAGTAAGTCGAAACTGAAGAAGACAGAAACACAAGAGAAAAATCCACTGCCTCCCAAAGAAATGATTGAACAGGAGAAGCAAGCAGGAGAATCGTAATGAGGCCCGCACCGCCAATACTCACTGTACATTCCACAAGCATTGCCTTGTGGGATCTTACTTCATTTAGCTGTTTAGCTTTGTGAGCTGCAAAGAGGTTGGATCCATTTAAACGACTGTGCTGCCCCTTTTCACATCAGAACTACTGACAGTGAAGGCCGCACCTGCCTCTCCCATCCACCTCTCTGGCTGGCAGGGAAGGAAAAGAACTTGCATGTTGGTGAAGGCAGAAGCTGGTGGGACAACAGTGAAATCTAGAGTAAAACCAACTGGTCCCAGGTGTCCTGCAGGCTGTAAAATGCAGTTTAACCAGAGTGCCATTTTTTTGTTAAAATGATTTTAATTATTGGAATGCACAATTTTTTACTATACAAATAAAAAGCTTTAAAACCTGAAGAAAAAAGAACTTAACCAAAAAATGTTACAAAATATTTAAAAGGAATGGAAAGTATTTTCACATGAGGCTTTCCTTTAAAGTTAACTTCCTTCAAATACTAAATAAATCTGCCTAAAGATCCATAGATTTGCCTTTAGGAAATACTAAATTCGTAAAAGATAAATAGGAAATATCAGTAAGCCAAAAAAAAAGTCTATACCATGAGAATGGAAATGGGTAAAAGTACAAACCAATCATTCAGTCAGCCGTCGATAGCAGACACCCACGAGTCTGCCACATAATGGAGTGAAACGAAAGGTGAGCACACGAAAAAGAGAATGAGAACTAAGCGAAGAGGCTGTGGAAATGCATTCTGACGACACACCAAAAAGCTATTTCCATTGGGGGGGAAATCCCTTTAGTTAAAACATACTTTGAAGTATCTCAGGGGAAGAAAAAGGAAGAACATATTAACAAAAAAGAAATAATTCTAAATAGGTCTCAAATCATGTAGCTTAAAATTAAGAATTCCCACAACTAAGTTTAACCCTGAAATCTCACACTTTTTCAGAAATAGAAACTCCCTGTCACACGTGACATTTCAGAATGTGTCAATGCTAAAATTCTGCACTTGATGGTGTCCTTTCAGTAAAAAGGGTAGGGGGAGGGTGGTGTGAACATCACAGAGAAATGCAGCTGGGTTGCAATGTCCATTTATCAGCATATATAAAGTCACATGTTCCTGCTATGTGTCTAGTACAGAAAAATCAACTTTTGAATGACTATTTCAAGGCTCTACTCTGGCTTCAAGAACAGCTCATGGTTATTCAGCGACAATTATGCTTAGACTTTTTTGTCCTAGGAAACATTCCCCCGTAAATCATTCACATTCACAAGTGCTACCAACGGCGGGGGTGGGGGGAAGCAGCATCTAATTTCATGGCAAGAAAGATGTTCTGTTCAGTAGCAAGTATAAAGCATAGTATGTTCTTTCCTTCCTGCTTCTGTCGATGAAGAGAACGGCTGACAGTGTTTTGTTCACCTGAACTTCAGATTTCTCCAGAACAGGGAGTTCTCAGGATGGTCTCCCTAAATGAAAGGAATGACATAAATGGTTTTATCTGAAACTCTACCTCCAAAGTGTGGGCTGGTTTGGGATTCCTCAGCAACCAAGAGACCTAACAAGATGATCAACAGATTAACAATTGTGGATTGCTAGTGACTTACATAATATCATTTAATTATTCTATTTAATAAGCACTGTGTGCCAGGCCCTATTTTAAATACTTTCAAATATTAAACTCCTGTTATTCACTTAATAGTCATAAGAACCCTGTTAGGTAAGAAACTATTATGACCATTTTCCAGATGACAAAAACTGAGGTACAGGAAAGTAAATAATTTCCCCAAGGTCACAAAAAGTAATCCTCTCTCAAAACTCAGCAATGGTCAACCTTTTAGCATAATGCTCTATTCTCTCCTGGGGCTCCTCCCTAAAGGTCAGTTTTCAATGAAAAGTCATTCAGAATGCAACATGGATAACAAGTGGCCTAATAATAGCAGTTGGGCTTATTAAGAGTTTTCTGTGTCAGATACTGTGCTAAGTGTTAACAATTTGTGTAAAAAACCAACACTTAATCTTCAGCACAAACAATCAGACAAAGAAGGTACCATTTCCATTTGAACGATAAAGTTAACCTGTGGATGACATTAAACTTTCCCACACATATAAACGACTAATATTGGAAAGAAAAGATTCAAACCTGGCCCTTCCCAGTGCAGAACCCAATACCATGAAGCTTACTGCGTCCCTATCAGGAAGCCGGTCCTTTAACAAGAGATGACTAAGAAATGATGATTCAGTCTGGCTATTTTTCTTTCTTTCCTCTTTAACATAATGGGGCCATCAACAACTATTTATTAAATTGAATGACACATCCAGTTTAAACAGATAAATGAGGTATTTATCTTTGAGAATTTCCTGACAATAATTCTCAAAGGAGTGTGTTAAACCAATTGATAACCCCAGCTTCTAGCAGAGTATATCCCATGATTACCGGTAGGTGATAATGATGATAATGATATGGCTAAGAAAGTGGAAAGAATCACTTCCTCCCCCCACCCCCCAAATTTTAAATTCAGACTAAAGGCACATATTTGGCAAAGCATAACTAGAGTCATGTTTAAATGTGAAGAGGTGGGCTAGACAGTGGGTCTCAAGACAGAGAGATGACCTCATATGAGAAGCGTGGTTTTAATATAAATTACCAAGAATCTTCTTTTTCACAGTCTCTGTGTCTGTCTGCAAGTGTAATGTGCTATCATCTGATGATACAAACATTTTCAAGTCACAATTTTAAACATTTTTGCAAAGATCAAAATACAAATCAATGAACTGGAATCACAAGTGAATTGGAACCACCGATAATTTTATCATAAGCCCATCTATACAGCAGATGAAAGTATTTATCTCTGTTATTTTATAATGTTAGAAATTATTTACCACATGTTATACTTTTAGTAGTAAATATTTTTATGATTACATGATTAAAATTTAAATTAAAATGTAATTAATATTTTGAATTTTAGCCATTCCATTAAATATATTCATGATCAAGCTAACAATTTTTAATCTGCTATCTTTAGAGCTATTACAACTACAAAGTGTATCTTAGCTAGTACTGATAACATTTAAATTTTTACAGACTTTTTCTTTGTTTGAAATAGAGTGGAAACAGTATAGTTGATTTCTTACAAAACTACTAAAATTGATATGTTCTTAAAATTCACTGTGAATGACATACAATGTAAAGGCAAAATTCTTTATTCTGAGAAAGTACCATTTGTTTGATGCAGAGAAGACCTGTGGCTTTTCGATGTAGCAATTTGTGGGACATAAACTAAGGAAGAAGGAGAAGCATTTAGCTAATGGCTTTTCACAACATAGGAGTCTTTTTTTATCCTTTGAAAAAGAGATACACTTTTCTTACATTTTTAGAAATCATCTCTATTAAGGAAAAGAGAACAAAAATGAGACGATTTTAAGAGAAGTTCTAGAGCTATGAATTCTACTATAGAAACTTATTTAAATTACTGTAAACTGCCATAAGCTGCAAATTAAAACTCAGAAGTTATATAACCTAAATGTTTTGAATTTATTTTTCCCTGAAAACTTTCTTGTTTCTTTTGTATATTATCCTATTTGAATTCATTTTTAAATTTAATGTTTCATAATATTTAATGAACTTGAAAATATTTTAAGATTTAACAACAAGCTCAGAAATTTTTGTGTAAGTGGTATTCTTAAATAATAATAGAATTTTAAAATCCAGCCACCGACCCTCTGCCCCCCAGATACAAGAGCTGGTTTCAGATCTGCTGCCCTTACCTCAAATCCCCTTCCCTGGAGGGAAGAACTTTCACCATTTTATAGACCAGACAGGGCAAAAATGTCCCAAAGCCTTTCAAGTCACTGAGATCCCTCTTGGTACATAGTGAAGATGGTAACATAGACCTAAAATACTTAAGTCTAAGCACACTGCTACATAACAGATGCCCGCATGTCTGAGTATTACTAGGATGTTCTTGTGATGGGAAATCTAGCAAAGATTCTTGGATGAGGTACCAAGCAAAAGGCCTACGTGGAGGGTCAGGATATGCACTGCTCTCCCTTAAGTGTAGGCAATTATTTTTATTTCATTCAATTTTATTATTAGCATTAATAATGACAAGACTATAAATGCATTGGGGTAAGTGATTTAGGACTTTGCATCCCATCAATTAACATTTGCTGAAATATGAATCAAGGACATATCGAGGGAAACAGTTTTATTTCAGAACCTGGTTTTATATATATGTCCCTTAAAGCAGGTTCCAATTAAATTTACTGCGAATGGCACACAGTAATATATGACTCACAGTGTATATAATTCTAACATTCTCTTCCTGAGAAAAGCTTTTCCTGCATATAAAGACGTAGGCACTGTATCAATATGTAAAGGTAGGCCTTGCATTCCTTTTTTATGTGTGAGAAATAGAAAGTTACATTGCACGGAGGTAAAGGACTCATGTGTAGTCCTATTGCTGGTGTCTTCTGATTACCAAAATGTTCCACAAATATTTAGGACAACTTACTAATTCAATAAACATTTTCTTAACCTGCTGCCCTTACCTCTCTAAGAAGTTATGAATCATTCTGTAAATGAAAAGCAGATTTGTGCCACTGGACAAATCTATTAGAAATTAACAAATTTAAGTCACTTCATAGAATGTGCTCAGTGTTTCCATCCCTGCCAGAATGTGTTGAGGCTGGTAGCCAGGGTGCTAGGACTGACCGCCTTTTACAGATGGGGCACTCAGGGCCTGCAGTGAGCGTGAACCGCAGAGCGGCTTACCTGAGACGCACAGTTAATTAAAGAGTCGATGTGCGAATCAAACCCACACATTTTCCTCTAAATTCCAGAATCTGTAAGTTTGCTGTTTTCTCACATCCATACTGTTTCATTGCACAGTCTGAGGGCCAACAAAGAGTTGGCAATGCCTGGTTTCCAGTATTTGATGAACACTAACTAATTCTGTCTTATTCTTCCCTGTGCCTTGGTCCTGACTCCTACAATCCCACTACAGGTTAAGACCAATGGATATCTTCAGCCCCTGGAACTGCCAGGCATTTCCTGGCACAAAGCCAAGGACTTGTAAGTGTTTAAAAATACTTGTTCATTCACTAACTAGAGGCAAAAGTTTTGGGAGACCTATCCCTGGGAGAGTGGGAGGGAATTACACGCCACAGGCAAACTGGGTTTGTCTGCTACATAATTCTGTATTTTGTAAATTCTGCAGAAATTCACTAATTTTTTTCTTAGTTTTCATAATACTGTAACTATTATTTTTATGACAATATTCAGTATTTTCAGTGAAGCAGATGTTTTCAAACAACTTTGGTGGGGAATGTAACCTCCTTGAGTATAATTCATCACTGCATAAATATATTATTTTAATTGCAATTACAAAATTCCAAGTGTAGAAGTGTTGTCTGAGAAATAACCAGAGGTTCAAACGTTTACATTTAACGTGTAAAATTAGCAGAGAAAAAATGCAAAACACTGGGTGCAATCCCAGCTTTCTCCCTAAACTCTAAGACACTTAAGATAATGTGTGTGTCAGATAAGGCAGTTCTTTTTTCTCTAAATAACTTTCAAAGAAGGGAAAATCATTTCTATATATTTTTTTATCATTTTCATTTTAAGAACAACAATTTCTCCTCCATTCATAAAAACTCAGTTCAGCCTGTGAGTGAGTCACATACCTTTATTACATGATGCTTTTTTTGGAACACAGGAATCTTAAACATCTGGCACCAGTATACTGTACCTTTCTTTGGGATGAGGACCTGTCTTAATAAAAAGGGGACAGGAGCACAAAGTCACATCCTCTTGACAGACAATTAAATACTGCAAGTGAAAACGCATACACTTTCAATAAGCCCACCCCTACAGTCATAAAACCTGAAAAAACTTACGTCTTGATTCACCAGGTCAAAGTATGGCGTGGCTGTAGACAACACATCGGTTTTCTCAGGATTCAATAACCGCAGACTCTTGGTGCCGCGATTGGAGTCGTGGTACTTGGGGCCATCTTCGCCCACATCCTCGTGGTGATAGGCCCAGATCACTCGCACAGTGCTCTCCTGGGGATAAGACATGGGCCTGGTTATGTCCCAGGAGAGCGCGCCCCTTACCACTGAGTTCAGTTTAAAGAACTCTATTTAAAGCCAGATATCAAAGTGAAGGAAAGAGAATGCTAACATTTGGAATTCTTAATATGCTCTCTGACATTTATTGTGTAAATCTCACTGAATCATTAAGTGCCCAAACAGACTAGTATTTGGGGGGGTGGGAGGGCAGGTGAGGAAGGCGTTGTCTGTCAGCAGATGACACTCTGTGTTCCGAAACAGGGTGGCGGACACTGGCTGCAGGCATGCTCTCGTGCGTGCTGAAAGTGCACATGGTCGTCACGCTAACCCTCCAAACTAGCAACTGGTATTAACAAGCCAATGTTCTTGTTAAGCAGCAGGGATTTTGGAAAATTGAAACTTGTTTTAACGCCATGGACATTTTAGGGAAAATGAATAAGTGAGATGACAATTAAAATTAGTTTCCAGGTCAGAGAAAAGTCACAGGTATGAATTTACATAAAAAGCAAACACAGGAGGAACTTCTAATGCTGGGTTTGTGTATTAACCTCGAATTTATCTAATAGTCATTTTATGAATCCTGGGACTTTCTAAGGAATCGGTCTAGTGTTCATCTTGATTTTGGAAGCTCACTAATGTGAATCAGTTACAAATCAGATGAACTGCTGTATCCCAACTAGGAGAAGCATTGTCAGATGAGACTGGCTCCCACTTGGCAATTAAGAGAGATTACCCCAAAGTGCGGGGGCACAGGGGAGGGTTTGCTGGGGTGTAAATAAATGGTTCAGTCTTCCCACAGGTAAAGGTGTCTTTGCCACATCTTTGTAAATAGAACTTTGGGGGTAAACAATAAGGCAAAAGCTATTTATTTTAAAAGCTATATTCTTTCTTAAGAAGTCAAATGACTATAATTATTACTCCGATTAAAGTATAATTGCACTGTATGTTACATAAAAAACAATCCATGTCTTTACATGTGTTTTTTCTTCCTCTTTTATTCTTTAAGATGGATGCTAATCAAAACAGCTTTAGATTTTATATTCCTATTTTTACAGCTTTGATACACTAAATAAAAGAGATAATTTTATTGGTCTATACAAAGTGAAATTGATCTAAGAAATTCATGGAAACTTCCAAAGTACCACATGAATTATAAAGTCTCTAAATATTAAGTTTGCATCTGCATGAAGTATTACTTTTTGTATGAGTTTTGACAATAAGAAATCATTTATAATATGCTGATAGGCAACTTTAATTAGTTTACTATTCATCTTGATTTTAGGGGTTTACTAAGATGCATCAGTTACAAATCTGATGAATTATATGCACTATCATACTTCTCTCTCCTGTAATACATTTCTTCCTATCATTACCTATTGTCTGTTTTCAAAGATCATAGAGAAGGAGCTTAAAAGCTTTTGTAAGTCAAATCATACACACTTGAAACAGCTCCTCAAAATTTTAGATTAACACAAAAACTGCCTTTATTGGTACTTGTACTCGTAGATTTTTTGTATGTGGCTTGTAAAGAGAATTCAAGAATATTCCCCCAAAGACACTGTGACTTTGTTATCAAAGGATATTTTTAAATATTTGTTCCTTTTATTCTGCAAGGGTTTCACAACTGTAAATGTACAACTTCATCATGCATGCATTTGCTCGGACACTCTTTACCGTTATAGTCTTGTCATTCATGTCACATGTGTGCAGTTCCCGGGTAAATTCAATCACTGTGTGTGTGCTATTTTCCATGGCGTACTCCAGGCGGTAGTCTTGCTGAGCATCTTTTTTCAAGTCTCTATTTGCATTTGTAAAATAATCCTGTGGAAAATATGGAAAAGAAAAGTCAAGATATCCTAAATTCAGAAGGAAAAAAATTTAGATTAAGTGAATGACAACAAAAGAACAGAAATTTAAAAAAGAGAGAGTACATACAGGAACTTAAAAAACTGATTCTGGGTTTGCTTATTACAAAATTCTATATCTGTAGTCATTTTTTAAGTCCTGAAAATGTCTAAGGGGCTGGAGGATCCCAACTAGGGAATCAATTGCCTGGGAAACTGGCCCATCTTTGAACTTCTGACTCTTCCGGAAAAGGCGGTGTGGATGTATAATACTGTAAAGCATCAAAAGAGATGGAATGTTCCAGATCACTGGGTACTTTTCATTTGATATGCAAATAAAAAGAAGAAATTCTACATGTGAAATCGCTTGCTCCAAAATGAAGCAACTAATTTGTGGCAAAGTACGAACCAGCCCCAAGGTCAGCACTTTTCCCACTATTTCCACAGATAGTGTCTCTTCTGTGCTTAAAAAGGAAACCCACCCTTAAGACGATGGGTTGTTTTAGTGTGAGCTTTTAAAGGCATATGCTTTATTAAAATGAAATGCAATAAAAAATAAAAAAAATAAATGAAACTACCTGAATTACAAGATGTTAAAAATCAGAGAAGTTTTGTTTTTGTGGGTCATTTATAACTTTTGTACTAAACTTAATCAGTGGGGTACAGATCACTTCTGAGAGGCAGACAGACGCAATGGAGAAGGTGTGAGCTTTGGAATCACATGACTAGGAGCTGACCCCCACGTCTCTCCTAAATAAATGAAATAGCATATAAGGGGCAAATGCCTATCATGGTTAGTGTCCATTCAATGCTATTTCTTTCCATTCTAAAACACAGCTTTTTTCCAAAAGATTTCTGTGTGCTTTTCCCATTAGCTTACTATGTTGACAGTTACAAAAATCACCTTGTTAATTCTTATCACTTATGGACATAAATTTTACCTTACTTATACTGGCTTTTCAGTAATCACAAAGAGTTGATTTAGAATATACATACTGACACTAATAGTAAAAAATTACATTTGAAGAAAATATTGCTATGCTTGGAAGAGAAAAGTACATTATACAAGAAAAAATGCCGTAAGCCATCAATAAATGGCACATTCCAATGGGTGGTATTTGGAATTTTTATTCCTAGTACCTTTTTAAGGTAGTTACCACGTGTGTGTGGCTTTGCACCCAGGGTCCCAGATCTAGACATTGCTCAAACCCCGCATTATTGACAATGCGCTGAGCCTAACTAATGTTTTTGTTTCGATAACTGCAACTTATTGGAAACATGCTATGCGCCAGGCCCACTGTAAGCATTTCACATGTACTGACTCACTTACTGTTCATATCAAGTCTACAAGATAAACTGTTTCACAAAGACACTGTAGCACTACGCAGCTTGCCCAGGCCTCACAGCTGGTAAGCAGCAGGAAAGCCAGCATTCGACCCCAGGCAGTCTGTCCTACACCGCCGTGCTCACTTCTGGAAAAGTATGAGTTAGTTCATTTTTCAGTCTCTGGAAAATATCTTTGTCAAGTGTTTCACATAAAATGTTACTGTTGCTACTGCTAAAGTTGGGGTTTGTCAAAAAAAAGTTTTGAGAACCTGTTGTGATTATGAAAGCCATTCAAATGAAATATTCCTATGAAACAGTAATTTTCCCACTTTTAATTGCATGGATTTTCAATATGTAAACAAAATAACAGTGCCTATGGGCAATGAGGGGTTTAGGTTCATGCAATGAAACGTGAGCACATGAACCAAGCAATCAGTTTTTGCAAACAAAAAGAATACAATACGAAATATAATCAGTTCAAAGAGTACAATAATTATCCTCGTCTTGCAAACATGTTTCTAAAGCCATTACTCCCACAAAATATCCAGCTGGTTTGCCAGCTTTCCATTTGTTCTATTTCCCTTCACCAATACCAATTCCTTCCAGCTACTCTACTTTTTCTGGCTTTTCAGATAACTTAGCTCTAAAAAAGAGAATGGGAGAAGCTTCGCTCAGGTCTTAACTAAAAATCCTTGAGTTCATCTGCCATGTGTACAATGCCGCGGGCTCAATATACAGAAAGACAGCAGCCAATCATGTCACCGTCTAGACTCCTGGCAAAACGCGATTGTCTAAAAGAGCTGGTATCTTCAGCATTCATGAGGGAAAACGTGAATGCATCTGATTAAAACTAAAATTGAAATGCAAAACATCCTAACCACTACTGTAACTCCATTGCAATTTTTTTCACATTTTTCAAATTTCAAGGCTTATTTGGAAACATACCTTCAGATTAGCTATCCAAGTAGTAGTATTAGTTGGTTACATGGCTACTTCAGCCAGGCCCTTATTAGTGCATGGAAATCCACCTTACTCTCCTGCTGTTTTCTCAGGAGACACCCCCAGACAAACGTCCTAAACCTTCTCTGGACAAATGGCAACACTCCCCCACCCCCAGTTTATGATCACACATCTCAACTTAATTGAAGGAATTTCAGCTGCAATTGTGAGAGCTCGCATCTTGCTTTCTTTCTGCCCTAAATAATATCTACTTTATGAAACCATAAAATATAACTCAATCTAAAAGAAAGCCTAAAAAGAGATAATTAAAACAAAGAGAAGATGGGACAAGTAGAAAACAAATAGATGTAAATGAAATGAAAGACGAATATTAAAATAGATCCTACAGACATCTGAAGGTTAATATCGTGTATGCCTTGATACATAAAACTTGGATAATTTAGATGAGAAGCAATCTTTTGGAAAGACACAAACCACCAACTTATTCAGAAAACCAGATACTCTAAATAGCCCTCTAATCGATTCATGGCTAAAAGCCTTCCTACATAGAAAATTCTAAGCCCGGGTGCTTTCACTGGGGATTGTACCAAATCTCTAAGGGAGAGACGATAGCAACTCTTCGCAAACCCTTCTAGGAAGTAAGTAAGGAAAGGGCACTTCCCAGCTCATCTTTTCATGTTTTGCTGCTAACATCACCCCGATACCAAATCAAAGGCATTACAAGAAAATTTGCAGATTACTCTCTCTCATGGGCCTACATGCAAATCTTAACAATATACATTAGCAAATAAAACCCAGTGACATAAAAAAGATAATACATCAAGACCATGCAGAGTTGGTTGAACATTAGAAAATTAACCAATGTAATTCATTGTATCAAAAGCCTAAAAAAGAGAAAGCATATAATCATCTTGATAAATGCAGAAAAACCACTGGAAACATTCATTCATGGTAAAATCTCTTGGTAAACGAGCAGTAGAAGAGCATTGACTTAAACTTACAAAGGGCATCTAGAAAAACCTTACAGATACCATCACACTGAACAATGAAAGACTGAATTCTTCCCCTCTGAATTGGGGAACAAGTCGGTCCCAGGAACAAGGCAAGGATGCCCACATTCCTCACTTCGAGAAGGCTCCGCTGTGGACTGCCTCCTCTGATAGCTGGTCCCTGTCATTCCCATCCTCTAGCATGGACATCAAAGTTATCTCTTGACACGTCCTCCTCTGTCTTCATATTTCTCCCTTCTGGAATCTCATTTACTCCAAGAGTTTCCAACCACCACCTTTATTCAGTGCCACACATTCAAAAGCCTATTGGATACTTTCATTTGCAAGTCTTATTGCTAAATCAAATGCAATATATCAAAAGTTACATTTACCTTTAATCTGTAAGACTAGTTTTCTTGATGTTCTTTGCTTACACTGCCATTCTCCCAGCCATCCAAATTCAAAACCACAATCGTCTTTAACTTCTTCCTCGGTTATTCGCAACTCCACAGACAGTGTCTGCTCCTATCGTGTCTTCCTTTGAAAAATAGCCCACCTTCTGCCTCATCTCCATTACAACTTCTCCTCACTTCAGACTACGCCCTACTTATTTCTGTCAAGTTCTTTCTTCAAAATCACCCTCGGTGTGCAAATACATTCAATGCAATGGTTTATAGTACAAAGTCTTATAATTTAGATTCACATTTACCTAAAACTTAGCCTGACCCGGTTTTCCAGGAACTCTATCAATTAATCTTACCACAGGCTCTCTACTATCTATTTCTTGTCCCCCCTAAATACTTTGCCTTTCCCAGCTCTTATTCATACTGCTTTTGTTCATTTTGTTCCTCTCTATCTCCTGTTCTCCTCACCCCACTGAGGTGGACTCTCAGCTAACGCCATCCATTGAAACACCCCCTTCTCTTCCAGACTCATGCATGACTCTCCCTCCTCTACGTAGTCTTCTTTGATCATTCCAGCTGGAAGTGGTCCTTCCCCCGCTGGATCCTTATCCCTGTACCTGCGTCCCACGTAGCAGGCAATACATTTTAGATCCAGCATTATCTTCTCAACCATGGGGTACAAGCCTAGTCATAGAGACCTAATACTGTTAATCCAGTTACAAATTTGTAACCTCAGAATAGTTGTTTACATTATAAATAGAACAAAAAGAGGGAGACAGATTATTTTCTCATTTGCTCTCAATTATATTTACATATGGTTAAGATCTGACGTGGAGCGTGTTTAACCAGATGCTAAGATGAATTTGGGTCTGCATGATCTGCCATGCAAACACATCTGGCACTGAACTCTGAGGATGTTGTTACAACCTTTTAGCCCCTAAATGGACATGAATCTTATGAAACTGACATCACATTTAGAAAAAAAGTTTATGCATGCAAATACTCTTTGAAAGCCTTTCATACTAGGAGGGCATTCCCTACCTATTTTAAAGGAAAGAGAAAAAAACAGTTCTAGGAGAAAAAAATCATGTTTTAGAATGTTTTCTAATGTAGAAACCATGCTTGAGAAAGTTCTCTAATGTAATTTGTAGCCTCAGTGCCTAACAGAATGGCCTGCACAGAGCAGAGGCTCATTAAACATGTGTAATTTTAAAAAGGAGCATCCTGCTTTTGTTTTGCTAAATCTAAGTGAAAACAAAAAATAAGAACCCAAGAACCACATTCCAATATTCACATCTTTGTGGTATAGTCATAATGTAACTTGGTGGGGGCAAAAATTTCCCCAGTAGTACATTATGTTTTGTCTTCCTTCACCCTGTATTAATAAAAATACATGGTTTGTAATCAAATACAGTCTTAATGCTATCAATATTACACAACAAATATGGCTTATTGGTAAACCCTAAGAGAACAATTAAGTGAGGCAAGAGGAGAGAAAAAGCACCCTTCCCCCCAAAAAACTCCTAGCATTCAATTTTTCTTGCTTGAAGGAAGAAAAGAAGGAAAAAGAGGGAGAAAAAGAAGAGTCACTCAAGGGCCTGTCAGTCTTAAAAATCCTTCATGCAGATTAGCTAAACCTAAAAAACGTATGTTCAGTGAGTTTAAAAGTTTCCTGACATTGTGACAAAGGGATAAATGTGCTGAAGTGGGTAATTCAATGGAACAGTTATTTTGTAACTATCATACTGGGGGAGTGGGAAGCCGGGAACTGGAGAATGAAACTGACAGTAAATCAGTAAATCATGGACCACTGAGAGTTGGAATACCAGTAACATAGCCCAGAAATTTAAACTCAGAAAACCATACTGTAGTACTTATGAGATATTTAAGAGAGTTTCCCAGATCATTTTTACCGATTTTCACCTTTAGAATCAGAACCGCATGGCATCCCTTACCTCACCCCCGCGCCCAGCCCCAGTGAGCAAACGGACCCCAGTGGCGCTCTACTTTAAATCCACAGTGGAGGCCGTTCCTCAGCTAACACCTGCAGTGCTTGAACTCCAGGACTTCTACACTAAAGACAGGAATTTGATCACAGTGCACTCTCGTGGGCATGGCGCAGTCAGCCTCATACAAATCTAATTGGATGCCATGTGTATCACGTGTATTGCGTATTTTATAAATACAACCATATACTGATAAATAAAAGTGGGCTCCGATTAAATCTTATTTAAAATGGACTCTGCGAAGGCAAGAGTACTGAGGAAAACTCGGAGAGTTGTGGCCCTGTAGAGGTTTCAGCCAGGATTTCAGCAGGGAGAACTGAATGTAAGAGTTTAAAAATATGCAGGTGTTCTAATTATGTAAATATAAAAGCTGATACTCAGAAGCCATTCTTCTCTGTACTTACTCAGTTTTAAGGTTCTATAAAGTGGAGTGTGAAGTAAAGTTACCCTAGATCAATGGCTTTACATTGAATGTCAATCATTCTAACACAAACATCTGCATTAAGATCAGCTTCAATATGAATTGTCATTGAGATAATTTTTTTTACTGTGGATTATCATCATAATTAAGTTTTTAACTTATTTATGTTTTTTAAAGGTAAAATGTTACCTATTAGCCTTGAAAGTCTGAGTTAATAATTAGACTCCAGCAATAAAGTTACCAGCATTCTGCAGTTGTGTCATAAAAGATAGTAGTACTCCTGAAACATGTTCTCACAGGATATTTTTTCTTTTGAACATTTTATGCTTTGAAAAAATTATGAAATATATCATTAAGGTTTCCAAATGCGGTGTGGCAACAGCGAAGTCAGCATTAGCAACAGTCGGCATTTCCCATGAAAGCATGAAAGCACTAGAACTGGCTGCCACGTTCCAGCAAAGATAACACACCCCACAAAGCTGGCGTCTAGATTCTACGAGATCGCCGCGACCTCTTGTTAAAAAACATGATTGCACAGATGTTAAATTGGTTCTCACTCATTGTCAGTTTTGTTTCTCTCTTGAATACAATCTCTGTAACAGAAGAGAGCTTTGACGCTGCTGTGTTAAACAGGATAAAGTGAAAACCTCTGAGTGTAATAAAAGATATGAATAAACTCTGGTTCAGCCGGGAGAACTGAATGTAAGCACAGCTGCAGGAAAAAAACTTGAGAAAAATGTTGCCATCTGTCATCACTTTCTTCAACAGGTGCTTGTAGTTTTTCTTCTTTTTCCACAACTCAAAAGCCTCGTTCCTTCAAACATTTGTTTGTAATATCAATTTCTGTAATAACTGTTATGGGGGTTAAATAATATTGATAGTAAGATAATAAATATTTTGGTGTTAAAGGGAATCTTTGATCCTAAAAAAATCATAAAATTGTATAAGTGAACTATATAAACATAATTTTCAGAATTTCAAGACAAGCCGATTTTAATAAGCCATTTCTTCACAAATCTTAGCAATTTGAACAAAACATCAAAACGGAAACCACTTCTGGAAACCACTTCAGATAAAACCGGGACTGTAGGTCTAATAAGGGATCTGTTAAATAGCTACCAGGTACCAAAATAAGAACCCTGCTAGCTTGCATTCCATGGAGGGGTCCACTGGAGCAATCTGTTCTGTAATTCCTCCTTCTGAAAATACACATCCTTAATAATAATAAAATTAATATTCTCGTCTTAATTTTATTATAATCCAATACTTTGCTAAAATTATAGAATTATCAGAGACACGGGGTAAAATTAAAATTTTGATTCTTTAACCATGAACTTTAGTGAAAACAGCAACTTCAGATCTTGCCATGGAAATGAGATGTCATTTTTACCTTTGTCCTAAATTTTAGATGACTTCTCTTAATTCTCTGTGATCCGTTTATGCAAGGAATACATTTTGAGAAGAAAGTGCCTTTCTTCCTTACCCCCTTCCTCCCTCCCCCCTCCCTCTTCTTTCTTCCAACACAGTGTATTGAGTCACTGCTAGTCCTCAGCCCCTTTTGTGAAGCCGAAGACACATGATTGCACAGGATAGTAGACACAGTCCCCACTATAATAAAACTGATTGTTTAGTTGGGAGAGGGTGCAGACAATTTTTTAAACCGAAATAACAATATACCCAAAACTGTTCAGCTGTTAAGTGCTTATAGGAAAACGAAACAGAGATCATAGCGAGGCAGCGGAGGGCCTTCTGGCTGAGTGATCAGAAAGTCACCGCTGAGGCAATGATACTCCCTCACTCTATGAAATCAAGTACAAGTAGAAGCCATCCCCAAACAAACAAAAACAAATAAACCAACAAAAAATAGACTCCAGGAAGACAGAGCAGCTATTGGAAAGAACCGGAAGTGGGGTAGGTTCATCCAATTTGATGAAGCAAACAAAAGCCGGTGTGCCTGAACTCTAGTACTCAGAATGGGTAAATGCAGTGAACCCGACCCGATGAGGCCCCAGATGTTAGAACACCTTACATGTCAGTACAGGGAATTTGAACACTAAGCTTAAAAAAATGTCATTTGAGCTTTAAGCAGCAAGTGGTATATTCTGACTGACATGCAAAACATATACAAACATGAGTGTGTCCTGCTGTGGCTGCAGTGTAGAGAACGTGAGAAGAAGGAAGGAGAGGGGTGGTCGGGGAGACGGCCAGTGGTCCCAGCGGCTCCAGCTAGAGCGGGGGCCAGTTAAAAAACCAAGACAGTTTCATAGTTGCTAATGTCTTCCCTTCTGTTTGTTTCTTGAATAACCTAAAAGCATGACTGTGGAGTAAAATTATTTTTAGCATCATACTCAAGTTGGAACACAGCCTGAAGACACCTAAATCCCAGCTCCCGCCAAAGGAGGATTTCTTAAGAGATGATCACAGGGTTTAATGCCTCCAGTGACAAAGCTCATAAATTTACAGCCTCACAAAAACAAATCAATTAAGTTTAATACCTCTGCTTGTCAGAAATACCCTTCAATGTATATTAATTGGGTCTTTTTTTGTCCTTTTGGAGCCTGATAGGTAACACCTAATCCATATTTCTCGAGGAAGACAGTCCACTCATTCAAAGACAATCATCATGTCTTTTCCACTTGCTCTTTCTCCAGTGTTGCCAGCTGTTCCCATAACCCAGGCACCCAATTTCCAGAGAGTTCAACCATCTTTGTAACCCCCCTCTAGACAGCTCCAGTTCACTCTCATGTTCTTTGAAAACATTGTTCTAGAAGGTATCTTCTGGTGTGATTAGCCTAGTACAGAGCACTATATCAATATCCTTCATATAAACAGTGGAGTATACAGGTTGATACTGCATTTGTCTGTTTAGCAAGCACATCCTTTGAGCTTAAAATGAATTAATACTTACATATTGTTCACATGAACTCCAATTAAGTCCAATTTTACACTTGTTGTGCATACACATCTAATTTTTTAACCAAATGTTTAACTTAATTTGTTCTCATTGAATTTTTAACTTTTAGTTTTCTTTCATTATTTTAATATATTACTGTCTTTTGAGTCCTCAGTCATTCTGCAGTCTATGTAGCCAGTTTGTTATCAACATATTTTGACTTTGCATGTTTAAACATCTATGATTATAACTAATTCAACTTTATTAGTCCACCTTTTGTAAAGACATTATGCAAAACCCTGATAATTACTTACTATCGTTCAGATGCACCATTTACTTGATTCCCCAATTACTGGCCCAATAAATCCAATTCAAAAGAAAATACAGTCTTATCAGTAAAATCTGTAATTATTAAAACTATGCCGGCCTCTAGTCATTCAGGACTGCAAAGTGTTCACATACCCTTTGCTTAAAGTTTCTCCTCAAATTTTGTCAAAAATTTCTGTCAATCACCTCCCTCTATACATTTAACAGAAACCTTTTCCCACATTCAGAAGCTGGAACATATGTCTCCATGTAATCTTTTCACAATATTTCATTAAGAAATTGATTCATGACATCTTGTATTTATGGAGTACTTTCAATGTGTCACATATTGTGCTAAGAGTTTTACATGCCTATTTTGTTTATTCCTCACAAAAGTCCCACGCATTGCATTACATTACCTGCCCATGGCTTATTTATTGTATAACTGGAACAGCACAGGGAAAATTTTATTGTAATAATTTTGGTGACTGATGGTTACTAAGTCAATGTTGATCACATCATTAAGGTATATACGTTCAATCACTATGTTGTATACCTGAAACTAGGATAACATTGAATGTCAACTATACTTTAATAAATAAATAACTAATGTGGGCCTCTGGAGTCAGGATTAAAACAACAACAACAACAACACCCATGCATTAGATATGATTCCTTTCTTCATAAAGGAACTGTCACTTAAAGAGGTTAAGGAGTTTGCCCAGGGTGACTCCGTGAATAAACAGCAAGCAGGGCTGGGATGACTTCCTCCTTCTAACTGCTCAGCAGGTGTCCAGCAGGTGACACATGGACTTGTCCCTGGTACCTCAGGAAGATGTGGCAGCACCAGCACAGGCATCAACTTGTTAAAAAAAAGACTATTTACCTCTTCTGCTACTTTTGCTCCTTCTCCCTTCTGCAACAATAGCTGTGGGATATGTCACACTGTGGGGCTTATAAGTAACCTTGGAAAATACCAGAGGGAAAGGAAAGGCTCTGCATTTGTATAACTGGAGAAACACTTGAGGAGAGTTTAACCAAATACAAAGGGAGACCATTCTGTTACTGTTAACTGTAATAAAAGATTTTAGAGAACACTTTTCTTGGATTAAATGCAGGCTGAGAATTATCTGGGACATTTCCTTATTAACGTTCCGCTGATGCACTGGTATCATATATAACATATTTTAGGCTCTGTGTGGGCAAATATTCCTGTTGCTTAGAAATGCAGCAGCTAGTACCAACTGAAGAAAGGTGTGTCGGTATGGCAGAGGGTTTGGAAGAGGACAGAGATTTCTGGTTCCATATATTTCGAAATATGTCACTACCCAGTTCTTCCATTGCTGGTCTTGTTTCAACATGTAAATTTAAGAAAATACATAGAATTATCGACTAATTTATTAAACTCACCTCACGATTGTTTCCATTCTAGGAAAACCACTTTATTTTTGTTTTTGCAAAATAATCTTAAATACCAAATGCTAGCCCTTGCTTCAAACATCAAACGGTTCATGTAAATTGCTTTGTACAGAGACCTGCTTTGCATCCCTATGCCCTGTGCCTGGAATTTTCCAAGCTTCTCTATGTGGATCACAAAGGAAACACCATATTCCTATCAAAGGGTCTGACCACACAGGGTCAATATTTCCTGTACTTGCCTGCACATAAAAATCACCAGGAAAACTAAAAAATATATTAATGTCTTTGTCCACCATCTCCCTGAGGACTATGATTTAATTGGTGTGGGCAGGGGGAGAGAGAAAGGATTTTCTGAATATTAAAGATTTTAAAAGACACCCAAGTGACTCTAAAGTGCAAAAAAATTTTGGAACATCTGACATGGAAGCACCTTTCCCAGTTCTCAGCTCTCTATTAGCACCACCTACCCATCATTAGACTGCCATAGCATGAATCCATCTTGGCCTTGACCAAAGGCGTCCAAAGCACTGGGAGGCCGAGCTTCTACATGGTCTTATCTATCATGAGTTTCCTTGTAGGAGTACATTTCAGTGCATAGACTTTGCCGGGGGTGGGAGAGGAGGGAGGTAACAATTAAATTTTTACCTACGGAACCAAGATTCAAAGGTTCTAGCTTAAACATTGCCTAAAAGGTGGAAACCTTCCCCAGACATATGTGGTTTTGTTGATCTAGCTTCTCAGAATCCTTGAGCTCTATAAGGTTATTGAAAATGAGAAAGAACACAGAGTGTAAGAGAAAAACATTCCCACCTAGTATTAAGAAACTTCTATGAAATCACCAAGTCTCCAGATCAAAGCTTGGAAGACTCTGGTTGAGCCCACTAAACATCTGTGTAACAACTCCCCCGAAATAGAGGAGAGTGCTCATGCGGTTCAGACACATTTGGAAAAGCACTAATTATACTTCCTCCAGGTAGGCACTTCCCTATATTCAAGGTCTACAGACTTCTTTGATGCCCATACCAGATAATCTTCTTCACAGTATATAATATTTTTCTTTGTAAACACTATGGCTAATCTTGAAAACAACCTTTAAAACTTGGGATAAATTATTTTCCCTCATGGTTGGATTATAAGCATCCTAATCTGAAAAAGCCACACAGCCCCTTAGCATACCACCCTCTCTTAATTCTTGGCACAGCACTTATCACTTTCTGGTATTTTTCTGGTTCCTTTATTTATTTGTTTACCCCCACCAAAATATGAGCTCCCTAATATCAATAACCTCATCTCACTCAGTGCTATGTTCCCAGCATCTAGAACTGTTTGACAAACCTTCAGTAAATATTGATTGAATGAATGCACGAACATGCCAACATTCTCTGTGTATAGGGGAGTACTTTACAAAAATAGCCAAAGCCAGAAATGATCCCCAAGCTGTGTGACCTAAAGCCTCAGGATAACACATCTACAAAATGGGGGAAATAAGACATTGACATCACTGGGCTATTGTGAGAATTACACACTTGAAGGAGTTACCATAATGTACGGTTGGTTATATTAAGAACCCAGCGAGTAAAAAATCGTATCCTAGAAATATATACCTATGACATTTATAGTGAAACAAAAGCAGTCAAAATACAATGATTTCATTTTATCAGTCTCTTAAAATGTATTTTATCACACATGTTCCTTCACTACTAAGGAAGAACATGCATGCGATTTTTGTAAACTACAGCTTGCTGGCAGAAGAAAGAACATCAAATTGGGACTCAGAAAGGCAACGAGCCATTTATATAACAGCTACTCAAAACTTCGTTTCCTAACCTTTAAAATGGGAGGGGAGTAAGAAGCAGCAAGCAAAGACATAAAACATCAACATTGAACCTGTAAAAGCAAGAAGTGTTTAAAGACTTTCTCATAAGTATGTGTGCACATTAGATTAATAAGAAGACCTCAATAGTAAACTAAATTTGGGCCATTCATTATTTGCGTAGCACTCAGATATATAATCCAATTTTACAATTAACAAAAATTATCTATTTGTAATTATTTTGCAAAATTCTCTACTTATGTGTTGTATGCTGTCCTTAGGAGTAGGTTTTTTTTTTATCTGCTCTAGAATTTTACAAGTTAAAAATACATAGATTTGGAAGAAGATTCCTAGAGAAATATTTTTCTTTTTAAAAGTTCTGCATGACTTACTTTTTGACGTTACAATAAACAGCATTGTGATGCATCTGTATGCACAGCTTTTTTAAACATATGAATCAAACATTTCCAGAAACATGATGGTATGTAATGAATTCATTCCTTTTGCCAGCAACTTTACTTTACTATGGCTCTATTACAAATGACAATTCAATAAAAACACCATTCACTTTCTTTGAAGTAGAACCTTGCCTCTCCTTTCAAGAATTCAGAAATTGCCATTGGTTGCCTGAAGCCTTGCACTCTGTTGGTCAATTCAGACAGATTGTTCCCATGGCTCTTAGGGCTGCCGTCTCCTCAGGCTGTCATTATGAAATCTTCTGCTCTGCCAGGGAGAACCACGCACTGAGGACTGTCACTGTGTACTGAGCATCGCAGCGGCCATGTGTCCGTACTACTAATACCCGAGCATGAAGCTTGGAGAAGTCCCTTTGTCATCCGGTTATTGGGGGGGGGCATTGTCCAAAGACTTATAAATATCTCTTAACAAAGCCCCAGCTGAGCTGTGTCAGGGTTGCACACTCTCTTCATCTTCTCCTTACAGCTTTTCAATTTGCTTTCCAAACATTTCTTTGTTGCCGTTGGCTGGGGTGCACTTAAAAGAAGCACATCATTAACCACAAAGAATGCTCACTGTTTTCTGTGATTTCAAATGAGTTCCAAGCACTTCCTCAGCTCCTCAACAAGCAGCCGGGCAGCAATTACCCTGCTGCTGAAGACTCCCTTCTCGTCACAGAAACGCTTCAGTTGCAGAGACAGCCAGCAAGCAAGGCTGCAACAAATGATGGCACGTATCATGGCCTCCATTCACTAATGATTTACACCCCCAAAGGAAGAGTGAATCAATTTTTGTGCAAATTCAACAGCACATCCGACAATGCTGCCCTCTTCTCTAACTCGCACAAACTGCGCATTCATCAACCCAGATCGCTTGCCTCAAACGGGGACTCACAGTTGCTAAGTGGCTCCGGTGGGGGTGGGATTGCTCTGTGTCAGAAAGGGGCAAAGTACAAGGAAAGGACATGATCCATCAAGGAAGGGAGCATTGAGTTAATTCATTGAGGGGAAAAACGGTGACGTTTTCAAAAGCTGATGCCAGAGGAAGGACTGCTTTCCACCCCCACCCTGGCAACTCTGCGAAAGGTCGTGTAGACAGTGACTCAGCAGCATCCTCCCGCAATGCACCGTTTCCCCTGAGGGTAAGCCCTTGAGGAACAATGTCCCTCATAGAGCACATCGAGACAGGCTTGGCTTCACAGCCACATTTCTCTCTTTCCTTCTCCATTTTGGTGGTACCTGATTATATACCATTTCAGGAAATATCTCCAGACAGGGTCAGAGGGTTACAAAATGGGCAGAGAAAATTCCCATAATACCTCTTCTCTGGGAACAGCAAGTCTTTTGCCCTGCAAGGGTTTTTCATGACACCAACTGACAAGTAAATGTCACACTGCCCTCTGGAGGTTGACTCATTGGGTAGTTGGCAGCCGTTGAACACTATGGGTTGTGGAAGGTCAGAAATCATTTTGAGATGAGGGGAGGAGTGGAAGGAGTACAGAATAGGAGGACAATGGAGAAATCGCCAACTGTTCCCTAACTTCTTACAATTAGTAAGTGTGTGTACATGTAGCAGAGAGAGGGAAGGAAAGAAGGTGAATAAGTAAATGCTGCCTCCAAATCTCAGCAGTGTCAAGAGAGTGGGTGCATCTAGACAGGTACAAAATTCAAAAGGAGACGGTGGCAAGACTGTAAGGATGGGTATGGTAGAATGTTTCTTCCAAAGATGGCTCTACTGATATAGTTCATTCCTATGTGATCTTCTTACAATGTGATGCTCCCTCTTAAATCCGGTGGGGCTGTGACTACAGCAGAAGACACATTACATGACTCAAAGGCTAGGTTTACAAAAGGTTATACAGTTCCACAGGGACCTCTCTGGATGTTCACTCTTGGGACCCAGTCACTTTGCTGTGAGGAAGCCCAGAAGCTACACGCAGAGGCCACACTCCCACCGAAGGATGAGTGGAGCTCCCCGAACAACAGCCAACACCAGCTGCCAGTCAAGCCTTCAGACTGTTACAACCACTCCCCTTGGGGTTGATGCCAGGTGGAACAGAGAAGAGGTGTCCCCACTAAGCCCTGCTCAAGCTGCAGATGTGTGAGCAAAATAAGTGCTATCCTTGGATTAAGCCACTATATTTTGGAGTGGCTTGTTACACAATAGACAACGAAAACAATGGGCAAGGTCCCTTCTGACACTGGATGGAATGTTCATGGCACAGAATAAACTTGACCTGAAAATACATGGAACCCACCTCTCTCTGCCTTCCATGGATTCTCATAATTGGGGGTGACACTTTATTAACATTAGCTTTTTTCCCTCTTGGTCCCAGATGAAGCTGTCTGTAGGATCTATCTGAACCAAAACCATGTGCGTATATGTGCACTACGTGGTGCTTTGAACAAACTTGAATTGTGGCCAGTACTTGGCCATCAGAAGATTTTACTGCACACACACAATTAAATTTCTGTCTTGTCTCAAAAACAGAACAAAACAAAACAAGATAGAAAAATCTGGTAATACTTGATGTGTATCCCCACATAACAGTAAATCACTTGCAAAAACTCGGGTTTCCTCAGTCCTCTCTGCTTTCTGTTGCATGACATCCTGCTTGTCCACTCCAGCCCAACCCTCTTTTACACAGGCTGCTTGTCCTGTACAGGTATTTGGGTTTGTAACATCTATTTAGCCAACAATTTTCAACCTGGTTGGTTGGGACTTATTCGTACACAGTTATTCAGCAGGTAACACCCCACTGAAAAGAAGGGTTTGATCAGACAAACAAAATTCAGAATAATAAAAGAACAAAAAACCCTAAAAGTCAAGTCTGTAAAACTTAATTAAGAGAGGAGGAAATCGAATAATGGGAAAAAGTCACAGGGGGCAGTGCCTGGGAAGTCAGTCGGCTTAGGTTATCACGCAGCCCAACACCGTCTCCAGTATCAGTGGCTGCTGCACACGCAAAGAAGCCCCAGAAGCTGATGCTTTTGTTTCTTCAGTTCGTGTAAAGTTTGTTCTCCCTGGAAGTAAAATTACACAGAATAGAAAACCTACAATTGACACTGCATGCACTGTGGTTAGGGACTCTATTTATCTTTGGGTGCACTTGCTGAGAATGCTCTTATCACACCACTGCACGAAGACTCTCAAATAATTTCTAGAGAGAAGATTTAGCGTCAACTCTTGGCAAATGGAATCACCCAGCTTGGATGAATGAGCTGGGCCTGACACATTCCTTCGTATCTTTAGTCTTTGGTGTCTTTAATTTTAGCAGAGGTTTTTAATAAACTATCTTTGAACTTAATTGATTAGCATAATTTTACAGTATCTTATATGGCCTAAAATGATTAGGATGTTTAAGGAAATTATGTAGTAAAGGCAGTCAGCCAACTAAGAAAATGGTTATCTTTATCTATGAAAATAAGGGTTTTTCTTTAGGAATACAAGTGGAGGAAAATAATCCTATTTCTTGCTCATTAATTATACTAGAAAAGTGTCCATTATACGGTTTATCTCATAGTGATATGTATCTACTAATTATTTTAAGAAAAGTTCTATGGTTCAAAATCAACCTAAATAGCACTTAATTAATTCTTATGCAATCTTTATAAAGAACCACCAGCAGTGTGAAAACCCTCTTTATTTAACAACGTCTATGTTTGTGTTGGGCCCACTGTGGCATGTTGAAACAGGATTCTACTCTTGGCCTTTCATTTGATATCAAATTGAGCGGGTTTTCTAGAAATGCTACTCTTTTGGGAAAAACAATTGCAAGTTATCTTTGATATTATAGTAAGATATTAACTTAGTGAGATTCCCATGTTCCCTTCAATGAAACATGCAGGGGTAGTTACAGGGCATATTACTTTCCCCACCCTAAACAAACCACAAACAAAAACCAGACAAAAAGACTTGGTTCAAATAGTTGTTTATAGAAGGCACTGTCTACTTCATATCACGGGAGAGTTAGGAGAGCTAGCAAGGGCTGTGTTTGGGGTCGAACTCGTGGTTTACAAATTTAATGTCTGAGATGCTGCACCAGAAGAAAATGTATACGTCAGTGACTTCAACAGTTATCCTCATAAAACTTTATTTTATTGGAGCTGTAGAGTACTTCGTTTGGGAGGGAAGGATTCATTTATGGGAAAAAGTAGAGAACAGAGTGGTTCTGAAGTTTTAATTGCTGTCATTTTCTTTATTTCCGGCCAACTAGCGTAGGTTGGTGCCAAAATTAGGGTTCAAATTTGATGGCATCTCAGTCAGAGCATTGTAGAAATCAAATCCAGAAGCCAGGAATAAAATTACTGAGAAATGCACTTTGAAATCTATGGGGTACATTGATTTTAATATCACCAAAGCCTAACTAACACAATGCCAAAACAACTAGGAGTCTTCATCTGAATCAAGAGACTTTCAGCAAAGGGCAGTTGGATGAACTTCGGTAAGTAAATACGCTGTTATGTCATCGTGGAAAAGTGTCCAAATGTTGGTCAAGATCAAAACCCAAGATGTCCAGATCACTTAACTACCTAACCATTCTCGTTATTTCACAAGTCTTTTTTCCTAGTCGTAAAGACATCTATGAACGGGCAACATTGCTATTCCAGCTCTTTCAAAACAAACTGCCAGCTGTCAAATTAGCTTTGTTGGCTACTAAAGTTTGTGAAAAGTTTTGCCACTTCATAAGGGTTTTGCCTGGGTCTAGGTTTGGCAGATCCTTGAATGCAGCTTCCTAACGGCTCTCAGAACAGCAAAGATCCTAAAGGATTCCTGGAGACTTAACTTCATCTATCTGAAGAAGTAGCTGACACCAGCCCCACACATAGGGGTTCTCAAATAGCCGTGACTATCTCAGAGTCCCCGACACGAGGCAGAAAGTCAGCAAAATGCCTAAAACTCTCCGGCCCCATCCAACCCTGAGAGCGGTCCGTTAGGTCCCCGAAGCCCGGGTCTCTCTCCTTTTCCATCAGGGATGAAGGGGATGAGCGGCAGGTGTGTACAAGGGGGTCTGTTAAGTGGGGCGCTGGAGACGGAAAAGTACGCACAGACGGAACACTGCCTGGAGTCACAGTGCTTGGGTTCCCGGGGCGAAAACTCTGAGCCGGGCGGCCCAGCCAGACGGCTGGCTGCTGGGGGCCCGGGGGTGCGGAGCTGACCACAACTGGGAGCGTGAACGGGGCTGTGTGGGGCGAAGGTGTCCAGCCTCGGCCAACGAGACAGCCGGTGGCCCCGGGTGGCTCTCCACTCGCGCCTACTCTCGGGTAGGAAAGGACCGGTCAGGGTGCGCTCCGGGAGGGGATGCGCTTACCTGGAGGTAGGGTCGCCCCTGGGCCACCCCGCCCACGACGATGTCGGCCGCAGCCATGGCCCCGGTGGGCGAGAAGCCGAAGCCCACGTAGCCGGTGGTGCGCACCTCGAGGCGGAAGGCGAGCCGGTTGCCCCGCAGGCTCCAGCTCAGCCAGTACTTGCCCTCCGAGTCCAGGAGCGTGCGGTGCGGGAAGGTGCGGCCCGAGCCCCCCGCTGCAGGCCGGGGGAACAGCGCCCACAGCAGCAGCAGCAGCCAGCCGTGCATCCTCCGCGCCTCCTGCCCGCAGGCACCTGGGCTCCCGCCGACTGGCGGAGCGAAGGGGAGGAACTAGGGGCGGCGTGGGGAGAGCGAGCCTGGGACCGCCCAGCCGCCCGCCGGGAGGGGCATGACCCGCGCTCCCAACCCCGCCCGAGGAGCGGGAGTCCCGAAGACTCTGGCCCTGGCCCGCCCTTACCGCGGAGCCACCTGCCGCCCTGATCCCCTGCCCGGGTCCCAGAGGTCTGGATTCGGTGGCAAGGAAAGCGAGAGGCGTCCTGGAGAGAGAGGAGGGAAAAGACGAGGGAGAGTGATCCTGCGGATAGGGTGTGGGCACTTGCTGGGAAGTGGGGCCCCGGGATCCCTGCGCAAAGAATGAGAATTCAGGAGAGGGCGAGTTTAGCCTAAGCCGGGAGAGGAGAAGTTGCGCGTGAGAAAGAGATAATCCTGGGTTTTGCGGAGGGAAAGTGAGAGAAAGTCCCCTTCTGTAACATCTCTCTATCCCTTGCTGTTGATTTCCTGGAACCGGTGAAGCCAGCAAAGACCCTACCTGGTGGAGAGATGCGGCTCCCCTCCAGGGCATCTCTCTCACCCTTTAACCCTCCTGGGGCCCCAAGTCTGGGGAAGTCTTGTTCTTGACCTCAGGCCTCAGCGTGCCGAGACTTGCCTACCGCATGGGTTGAGTTTGGTTTGGTTTGGTTTTGAGGGGACAGTTCTGCCAAACTACTTTGCCATCAGTAAGTAGAATAAGTCAGAATTAAAGCACCATTTGGCAGTTAGATTTTTATTTGAAGTTCTCTTTTCCTGCTATTTCAAGTTCTGGTCATAACCATGTTTATCAAAAGGTGCGCCTCTGCCTTTGACCACATCACCTCTGTCTTCAGAAGGCTAATTACTCAACATGGCAACTGTAAATTGCCTTCTTTATTTATTGGCTTACTTATACGCTGCCATGTTTCCAAAAAAAATTTATAAGGTGTATAAGCCTTATATAAACAATACAAAATAGAAAAATAATATGAGAGGATAAATGAAGAAATACTGGTAAGAAGAATACCACAAATACGTACTATTTACGCTGGATTCAGAGGCTCTGCAGAAGCCACCTGTATTTCTTATCCTCTCTCTTCAAGACATGTTGCAGCTCGTTTTGTTCTTGCTCCTGTTTTCTCTTCCCATTTCTTTTCTCATAAGTTTTCCCAAGTTGTTACCATGCATCAAAGCTCCCAAAGGTTCAGGCATATGTGACAGAGTCTGGAAGGCAGCCATCAAGTGGGCCTGCTTACCAGGGAGGGAGCTCAAGGAGTCACCCAGGAAGGGACTTATCCCAAGGAGACAGGGGTTCGGGTCCACAATTTTAGTCAATGACAAAAGGCCAATGTCAGAGAGAAGTGATGTTGAAACCCCAGGAAAAGGCAAGAAATAAGAGTCTGGATGCCCTGATAGAACTTTGGCATTGAGCGTATGAACTATCAGCAACTATAGGGCCAACTGGGTAGACATGAGGGCAGCAGGATCAGTTGCAGCAACCTAAGAGCTACCACCTTAAAACTGAGTGTCTGCGAATACCAGGGGCTTAGCTACTGCTGGCTGGCTCCAGCCAGGAAGAGGAGAGTATATACAGAGAGAGAAACAAAATGGATGAAAGGGTCAGGCCAGTGTCCCAGCCTGCTGGACTGCCCATGACTCAGTTATCCCAGTCTCCTGATAGCCTGCAGCTTAGTCCAGACTCTCACCTCACGCAATAGCTATCTCACTCCAGCCATAATGCCCAGGGGCCAGACTGACCTTCCTGTACCCGGGAACAGCCTGGCCCTTTATCTAAGCCATTGTCCTGGCTCACATCCTGAAACCCTGAGGCTAAACCAGAAGAACAAGAGAGTAACCCCTCCTTTACCCCCACAAAC
>PVKM010008332.1:0-27420 GCA_004027735.1 Carollia perspicillata
GTGCTGATTCCCGGTGGGTGGATTTGTGTAAGTTCTAGGACCCGATGGGTCTCTCCAACAAACTCTCCTGTGCAGCTGGGAGTCACTCCTTGCACCTGAACCCCCACAGGTATTTTCAGGCTTTATTTCCTGGCGCTGGGGCTCTGGATTGCATGGTCTGTCTCACTCCTCTGCTATCTGCATGCGAAGGTGGGACCGCTGGTCAGCCGCCTTGCACGCTGTGCCCCACTTCACAATTGCCAGCCTCCACCTGCGTGCCCAAAGTGCTTTTTGTGCCGTGACCCATCTCTGCTTGGCTGCCCGACTCTGCCTCACTTACCAGTCTGGATGGATGTGTCTATTTTATCTCCTTGGTTGTCCGACTTCCTTACAGTTCAATTTTCTGTCAGTTTTGGTTGTTATTTTGTTTCTAAGTTATTGTTCTTATTTCGGTTGTGAGAGGAGGCAAAGTATGTCTACCTATGCTTCCACCTTGGCTGGAAGTCCTCCAAAATACTGGGTCTAAGGACGTTGAAGTAACTAGTGAGAACCTCAACAGCATAAAAAACATCCAGTCAGAAATGAAGGGGACTGCCATCCAAGATGGAGGCTTAGGTATATATACTTTGCCTCCTTGCAAACCAAACGAAGGACAACAAATTAAGAAAAAGAAAAACAACCAGAACTGACAGAAAACTGAACTGTATGGAAGTCTAACAACCAATGAGTTAAAGAAGAAACATTCATCTAGACTGGTAGGAGGGGTGGGGTCAGGCAGCCAGGCAGAGAGCAAATGAGGCAAGACAGCAGCTGCAGTACCAGGTGGGAGACGTGGTGGTGGGTGGATAGAGCGGTCTCACATTCACATGCAGATAAACCAGGAGGAACAACTGGGCAGTGAAACAGACTGCACAATCCAGTGTTTCAGCACAGGGAAATAAAGCCTCAAAACCTCTGGCTGTAAAAATCAGTGTGAGTTGTGGCAGTGGGAGAAACTTCCAGCCTCACAAAAGAGTTTGTTGGAGAGACGCACAGGATTCTAGAGTGTACACAAACCCATCCACACAGGAATCAGCACCACAAGGGCCCAATTTGCTTGTGGGGAGTTAGGGCAGTGACTGAAAGCTGGGTAAGAGATGAACAAGCAGAATTGCTCCTTTTCGTACACCTCTCCCACATGCCGTGCCACAACACAGCCACATGCATTGTCCCATCCTACCAAATACCTAAGGTTCCACCCCTTATAATGCAACAGGTGCACTGAGACAAAGAAAATGCCCAAATGAAAGAACAGATCAAAGCTCCCAAAATAGAATAAATCAATGAAGGGATAGTTGACCTATGAGATGCAGAGTTCAAAACACTGGTTATCAGAATGCTCACAGGAATTGTAAAGTATGGTTGCAAAATAAAGAAGTGAAGACTACCCAAAGTAAAATAAAGAAAAATATACAGGGAACCAACAATGAAGGGGAGGAAACTGGAACTCATATCTATGGTTTTGACCAGAAGGAAGAAATAAACATTCAATCAGAACAGAATGAAGAAACAAGAATTCAAAAAAATGAGGAGAGGTTTAGGAACTTTGACGACAACTTTAAATGTTACAATATGTGAATCATAGTGGTGCCTGAAAAAGAGGAGGAAGTGTAAGAAATTGAAAACTTATTTGAAAAAATAATGATGGAGAACTTCCCCAATCTGGTGATGGAAACAGGGAGTTGGGGCAGTGACTGAAAGCTGGCTAAGAGATGAGCAAGCAGAATTGCTCCTTTTCGTACACCTCTCCCACATGGGTTCCAGGAAGTCCAGGAAGCTCAAAGAGTCCCAAAGAATTTGGACCCAAGGAAGCACACACCAAGACACAGTGCAATTGCATTACTCAAGGTTAAAGATAAGGAGAGAATCTTAAAAACACAAGAGAAAAGGAGACAGTTACCTACAAAGGAGTTCCCATTAGACTCTCAGCTGATTTCTCAAAAGAAAACTTTCAGGCAAAAACGGGCTGGAGAGAAGTATTTGAAGTCATCAAAGGCAAGGACCTACATCCAAGATTACTCTATCTAGCAAAGCTACCATTTAGAATGGAAGGGCAGACAAAGTGCTTCCCACATAAGGTCAAGTTCAAGGAGTTCATCATCACCAAGCCCTTATTATATGAAATGTTAAAGGGACTTATCTAAGAAAAAAAGATTATCAAAAATATGAATAGTAAAATGACAACGAAGTCACAACTATCAGCAACTGAACCTAAAAAAAGACAAAAACAAAAACTAAGCAAACAACTAGAAGAGGAACATAATCACAGAATGGAGATCACATGGAGGATTATCAGCAGGGAGGGGGAGGGGTTAATGGAGGAAAAGGTACCGGGAATAAGTAGCATAAATGGTAGATACAAAATAGACAGGGGGATTTTAAGAACAGTATAAGAAATGGAGAAGCCAAAGAACTTACATGAATGAATCATGGGCATGAACTAAGGGGTGGGGGAGTGCTGGTGGGAAGGAGGATGCAAGGCAGAGGGGAATAAAGAGGAGAAAATGAATGGGACAACTGCAATAACATAATCAATAAAACATATTAAAAAGTAAATGAAGGATACACTAATTGAAATAAGTAACAATTTACAGGGAAACAACAGTAGAGTGGATGAGTACGATAATTGAATCAGTAATATGGAACATTAGGATGCACAAGACAACCAATCAGAACAAGAAGAGAAAGGAATCCAAAAAGAAGGAGGATAATATAATCAGCCTCTGGGACAATTTCAAGAGGTCCAACTTTCACATCACAGCGATACGAGAAAGAGAAGAGAAAAAGCAAGAAATCGGAAATCTATTTGAAAAAATAATGAAAGAAAAGTTCCCTAAATTGGTGAAGGAAATAGGCATGCAAGTCCAGGAAGCACAGAGTGTCCCAAACAAGATGGATCCAAACAGACTCACTCCAAAACAAATCAGAATTAAAATGCCAAGTGTTACAGATAAAGAGAACCTTACAAGTGGCAAGAGAAAAGCAGTTAGTTACCTACAGGGGAGTTCCCATAAGACTAACAGCTGATTTCTCACAAGAAACTTTGCATGCTAGAAGGGATTGGCAAGAAATATTCAAAGTCATGAAAAGCAATGACCTACAGCCAAGATTGCTCTACCCAGTAAAAAATAATTTAGAATCGAAAGGCAGATAAAGAGCTTCCCAGACAAGAAAAAACTAAAGGTGTTCATCATCACCAAACCATTATTATATGAAATGGTAAAGCGACTTATTTAAGAAAAAGAAGAAAATCAAAACTATGACCAATAAAATGGCAAAAAGTACAAATCTATCAATAATTGAATGTAAAAAATAAAACAAGTAAATAAGAACAGGGACAGGATCATGGATATGGAGAGTGTTTTTTAAAGTATTTTATTTATTTTTAGAGAGGGGAAGGGAGGGAGAAAGAGGAGAGAAACATCAATGTGTGGTTGCCTCTTCAGTGCTCCATACTGGGGACCTGGCCCACAATCTAGGCATGTGCCCTGAGTAGGAATCGAACCGGTGATCCTTTGATTCACAGGCTGTCACTCAGTCCACTGAGCCACACAATCCACAGCACATATGGACATCATTTTAATGGCTGTCAGATGGGAGGAGGTGTGGGGAAATGGGTAAAGAGGTGAGGGGATTAAGAAGTCCTAATAGGTGGTTACAGAACAACCATGGGGATGTAAAGTTCAGTATAGGAAATAGAGTAGCCAAAGAAGTTATACATGCATGACCCATGGACATGAACAATGGTGGGGGGACTGCCTGAGGAAGTCATGAGGTGTTGAGCGGAGAGGGGGGCAAGTGGGGGAAATTGGTACAACTGTAATAGCATAATAAGTAAAATGTAATTTAAAACAAATTTTAAATTCAGTTTCTTAGTCACACTAGCCACATTCCAGCTGCTCCATAGCCACATGCAGCTCGTGACTACTGTGTTCAGCATTGCCAGCAGAGGACATTTCCATCATTGTGGAAAGTCCCATTATACTGTGCTGCTCTGAACAGTGAGCTGCTTGAAGCATGGATCAGGACTTGGTCATTTCCATGCCTATGTCAAACACAAACCCAGCAGCAAGGGGGCACTGCCTAAAGGTATGTTCACTGTGATTATCCAAACTCTGTCTCCATGCTGTGAGAATACATTCAATCTGTTCCCACAGAATCACCAGTAGATAGTACCTGATACTACTTTGTGACTAATAAATTTGGGTTTCATGCCAAGAGCAAACTCATCTCAGCAGAGAAACATATATGCTCTCTTCTGATGGATTAAGACCTGTAGAGAGTGTGGATGGACCCTGGCTGCTGAAAATTTCAGAGGCACAGTCACAACTCAGCCAGGGAGATGGATGTCTCTCAAGTACCCAATTACATTTATCCCCCTGCCCTCTAAGGAGGGTTTCTCATCTACCTTTACCTTTTGTCCATATGAGAAGCTTTCATGTTTCTGGGAAGGATCCAGTACAAATCTTAAATGAATACATATTCACCTAAACTGAAAATCTTGGCCCTTTTCTGTGGATGAATAAGAATGCATGGGACACCTGAGACTGGTAAATCATAGATATGTCATCTCAGTATTTTCTCTTTTTTTTTCCTGTCCAAATGGAGCTTCCACAAACACCCATGTCATACTTAAGTTGGTCCAAGAAAGCCACCATAAGACCCACCTGCCTGGCAGCAGGGCTAGTACCTCTTTTCTAAACCACAATTTCACAGGAATAGAGCTATTTTTCAAAGAAGAATCTGACTCAGCTGTAAAATGCAGGGAGGATCCACTAGATGGTAGGCCATAATCAAATTCTGACCTGAGGGGTCAAATCATGACCCGATTAATAGGACTCTGGCACAGACCCTGATCACTTGGGTTTAGAGAAGACTAAAATCAGCCTCAAAAGATTGAGCGTACTGATCGAGGGGTGAGGGACAGCTTGATTTAAGCTGAAATGAGCCATGGAATAAAGATGTTCCACCTTAATATAATAAAGACTCACTTGATGGGGTTTGCTAGTAAAAGCCATGTTTCCCCTGCCCTCTTGCAGGGGGCCACTAGGGCCATGAGTAATCAAAGGAAAACCTACGGATCGGAAAAACAACTTCATACTTCCATGCTGCAGGAAGCCCCTGCCTGCCATGGAAACATTCCTGAACACCACTTGTGGGAAATCTATGCAACAAACTCACTGACATATGCGATCAATTTTACAAATGTCTCTAGTAAAAATAACTTTTCTCCTTTAACACAAATAAGTAGGTTTCCCACCTCATGCTAGAGAGGGTGGGAACAGACCAAAAACACTAAATTATGGTAGTCCTTGATTTCCCTAAATTTTTGCACTGTTTTGTTTTAAATTAACTCTTGTTGCTTCAATCTAGATTTGAACACATTTGTCTTGATAAATGTATGCTTTTACATCTCAAAGCATACTGAGTAATTAATATCCTCTGGGTTAGCTAAGCCCTGCAGCATTGCAAAGGAACATGAAAATGGCTTTCCTCTTAATTTGATTACTAAATAGATTTAGCTATTGCCCACTGAGCTCCCACTAGTTTCATAAATAAATGTAAAGCACTCCCAGAGAGGACAGTAATAATGTAAATGCAGTATAGTTCAGCAGAAGCCAGGGATCAGCACTGCAGTACAAAACAGCCACCACCATTAATACATCTGCAGTATCCAGGCACTTGATTTTAGGTATTCACAGGACACACTGCACTCCAGTTACCTGCTATTTAAAGGGAAACTTAGTAAACAAGGGAAAGATTTAGCTTCAGGGGCTATGGCTAAAAGTACTCACATTTTTACATATCTCTAGGAAGTATCTTTGTGTCCTATATACATGAAAAGTAGCTTGACTTTGAAGGTGGGAAGAGGATTTATTTTTACAAGTTGTGTAAATCACCTCACTAATTGAAAGAGCAGTTGATTCAGTCTTCCTTTTCACACAGAAAAGTAAATATACCTCGTATATGATAGCTATTCAGAGGAAATCCCAAAGGTACTTAGAAGGCCTGGAAGGATCTTTTCCACTGACATCAGAGCTGAGAACCCAAGGACTTATAGCCAAAGGAATATGAAATGGATGCCAGGGGCTAGGGGTAGGGGTATGGGAGTGACAGCTAACAAATACACTGTTTCATTTCGGGACAATTCAAACTTTCTTCAGTTAGATAGTACTGATGGCTGCATAACCTAGTGAGTATTCTAAGAACCACTGATTTGTAGACTTTAAAGTGGAAATTTTTACATTATATATCTCAATAAAAAAAATGCAATAGCTGTCTTCAGATACCAACTCCAGCATTCAGCTCTCTAAGAGAGCACGCTAGGATCTCAGAGATCGGATGCCTGATCAGGTGGAAACCTGTGGGCCTCAGCAATTAATCATTTGGTAACAGAAACAGAAATCACCCTGGGGCCAGAAGATACGTTATGTCATCACAGTTCTGCCACTCACTGACTGCAAGTCCTGGAACATTCACATGACCTGATAGAAATGACCTGTTGCCCATATGTAAAATGAAAGTATCATACCTGATTGCTCACCCCTACCATGGGATATGGTAGAAGACATGACAGAAACAAAGGCACTGTGGAGGAAAAAAAGTGCCATCATAATGTGCTGGGAGGCTTGGGGTCTCATGACAACAGACACATTACTCTTGGTGCCATGGTTTCTAAGACTCAGTCCAAGATACTAAGTTCCTTGCTGAAGGTGAACTGTTGGTGCCATGTCAAATACTGGAGTTCAAGGTTTCCCAACTCTGGTCCAAAGCGTTCCAAGACAACACATGTGGATATCAGTACTGGTGAAAAGCTTTAGTGTCAAACAGCCTAAGTGCAGATCCCAGCTCTGCCACTCACCAGCACAGACACCTTGGACAAGAGCCTTGACAGCTCTGTGCCTTGGTTTCCTCATATGTAAAATGGAGATAATAGTGACCTCCACTGCAGTGGGTTGATGTAAGGATTATACTGATTATATATATATAATAAAAGTATATATAATATATATATAATATATATAATAAATTATATAAATTATAATATATATTATATATAATAATATATATAATAAATATATATAATATATAATATATATTATTATATAATATATAATAAATATAACAATATTATATAATATTATATAATAATATAATATATAATATATTATAATATAATATAATATATTATATTATAATATATAATATATAATATATATTATATATAATATATATAATAATTATATATATAATATTATATATATTATATATAATATATAATATATATTATATATAATATATAATATAATAATATATAATATATATAATAAAATATATAATTATATTTATAATATAATAATAAATATAATAAAATTATATATATAATTTTATTATATATATAATAAAATAATATATATATTATTATATATAATAATATATATAATAAAAATATATATATACACACACACACACATACATATATGAATTAGCACAATATCTGACACATAGGAATCTCTCAAATGTAAATTATTATTAGTAAATTTGATATGAAGTGATATAGAATTTACTAGTAGATCTACTAGTAAGTAGAAGACCCTCAATAAAAATGTATGAACTAATAGCTTATAGAAGAGTGTTAAAATGTTCAAAAGTTTAGACTTCCGGCCAAGGTGGAGGTGTACATGGAAATGCTGTACCTCCTCACACAACCAAGATTAAGGTCAACAAAGATTTACAAACAATAACACAACCAAAACACAGAAAACTGAACTATAGAAGTCCACAACCATTCAACCAGACCAGTAAGAGGGGCGGAATCAGCAGTCTGCAGAGAGGGAACGCTGCTGGAAAAGGCAGTGGCTGGCAGACCCAGGAGCGCCAGGGAGCGTAGGTGATGTGGAGCTTGCAGACTCCAGACACGAGGAAGACAAGCAGAGCACACAAGGTGGTTGGCCAACCGTGGACACACATTTGCGCGCAGGTAAACTAGGCACTTGTGGGAGGCAGCAGAGGGGACAGAAATCCAAGAGAGCACAGAACAGGTGCCATTGTTCCCTCTCTGACCCCACCCCCACAGACAGAGTCACAACCCAGTGACTAGGTTGCCCCACCCTGGTAAACATCTCTGGCTCTGCCACCCATACGTAACAGGTGCCATCTGACCAAACATAACTCAAACAGAACAACTCAAAGCCCCAGAGCCAATACTTTCAAGCAACCAAGAGATAGCCAACCTATCATATGCACAGTACAAAATACTGGTGATCAGGATGCTCACAGAACTGGTTGATTTTGTCGTAAATTAGATGAAAAAATGAAGGTGATGATAAGTGAAATGAAGGAAAATGCACAGGGAACCAATAGTGATGGAAAGAAAACTGTTACTCAAATCAATGGAGTGGACCAGAAGGAAGAAAGAAACAACCAAACAGAAAAGAATGAGGAAACAAGAATTCAAAAAATTGAGAAGAGGCTTAGTAACCTCCAGGACAACTTTAAACAGTCCAACAACCAAATTATAGGAGTACCAGAAGGGGAAGAGGAAGAGCAACAAGTGGAAAACTTATTTGAATGAATAATAAAGGAGAACTTCCTCAATCTGGCAAAGGAAATAGACTTCCAGGAAGTCCAGGAAGCTCAGAGAGTCCCAAAGAAGGTGGACCCAAGGAGGAACACACCGAGGTACATCATAATTACATTAGCCAAGATTAAAATGAAGTAAAGAATTCTAGAAGCAGCAAGAGATAAGGGGACAGTTACCTACAAAGGAGTTCCCATAAGACTATCAGCTGATTTCTCAAAAGAGACCCTGCAGGCAAGAAGGGGCTGGAAAGAAGTATTCCAAGTCATGAAAGGCAAGGACCTACATCCAAGATCGCTCTTTCCAGCAAAGCTTTCATTTAGAATGGAAGGGCAGATAAAGCACTTCTCAGATAAGGAGTTCAAGGAGTCTCAGTTCAAGGAGTTCATCATCACCAAGCCCTTATTATATGAAATGTTAAAGGGACTTATCTAAGAAAAAGAAGACAAAAAAACAGGTATAGTAAAATGACAGCACACTCTCAATTATTAACAACCACACCTAAAACAAAAACAGACTGAGTCACCTAAAACAGGAGCAGAGCCACAGAAATGGAGGTCACATGGAAGGTTAGCAACAGGGGAGTGGGAGGAGAGGGTGGGGAGAAGGTACAGAGAATAAGTAGCATAGATGGTGGGGAGAAAATAGACAGGGAGAGGGCAAGAGTAGTGTGGGAAATGTAGAAGCTAAAGAACTTACGACACAGGGACATGAACTAAAGGGGGTGATGTGGGTGGGAGGGGGTGTGCAGGGTGGAGGGGAATGAAGGGGGAAATGGAACAACTGTAATGGCATAATCAATAAAATATATTTTAAAAAAGAAAAAGATGTTCAAAAGTTTAATAGATGCAGAGAAAACAAAGTCACCCTCTGATCTGAACTCACCCAGTGTCTGATGAATCTTTAGATCCTACTGATGTGACATAAGCCTGAGAAATCAAGGCACAAGAATATCACATGGCCATCCCAAAACACTTCTGATGCTACAGGCTCTTGACTAATAATAATCAGTGCACATGGAATCTCCTCCTATGGCCAACATAAACACAAGTGGATATTGGTATAATTTTTTTAATCGTCACCCAAGGATATTTTGCCTCCCATATGCACCCCAACTGGGGATTGAACTTGCAACCTAGGTGTGCGCCCTCACCAGGAATTAAACCTGCAACCATTTTAGTGTATGGGACAACACTCCAACCAACTGACCTACCTGGCCAAGGTAGGTATCAGTATAATTTTTTTAAGTGAGGTGGGAAGCTGTCTCTGGTTGACATTGTATCAATAGAAATTTCCAAATCAGGGCCAAGCACAGCTGAACAGTACCTCAGAGATCATATAGTCCAACACACTTATTTTAAAGATAAAGAAAATCCATTAAAAGGTTTACTTTGAGGTGGAGATTGGAGGGGGGCGGTGTTTCAAGTTCATTAAACAAAAACAGGATAGTATCATCATAAGACAGCTTATTAAGCAATACAGATGTGTTTGGATGGAGCCTGAGTTGCATCATAGGCCAGCTTGGACAGAGAGCCTAATCTCCCCAGTCAACTTCAAAGGCAAAGCAAAGCAATTATGTCATGAGGTCCAGCATTAGTTAGGGGTTTGCCCATCCATGTACATGACCAGACTCAGAGAAAGAATCTGAGTCTATACTCAATGAGACCATCAAGATTTTGCCCTGACTGGTGTGGCTCAGTGGGTTGGGTATTGTCACAAAGCAAAAGAATAAAAAATAAAATCTTTTAAAAAAAGATTTTGGCCTTACCATCTCCCCAGGGCAATGCAAAAGGAAAAAGATACTGCCAGTCCAACACAGCTCCTATACATCTCCAACTCATACCCTTCCCCCAAAAGCTAATCCTGCAGGCCATGCCACTCAGGAGAGATTTCCCCAACTCCTACAAAGAAAAGCGCCCAACCTGATCTCTGTCTCCCTTTACCTTCCCAGTCTGGTTTCCTCCTTTTGCATAGCATGGTTGAAATGAGTGCATCAGCACCTACCTAGGCACTGAGTTAGAAGCATGGCTATTATTCTTGAGTCCCTCTCCTTTCATTTGTGATCCATCCATGACCAAGTTTGATCTATTTTACCACCAAAATATTTCTCATATTCATCACATTACCTCCATGTGTGTGGTCACTCCCTTAATTTCTTATCTCAATTATCACAACAGCCCTTTAATTGTCCTCCTTAGCTTGAGTCTTTCTTCTATTCTGCTTCAAGAAAAATATGATACATCAAACATCTGGTTGGTCACCCCTCTTTACTCAGAAACTACCAATTTACCCCCACTGCCTAAACAGTCAAGTCCAAACTCCTTGCATGTCATTCAAAATCCAACCACTCTATGCACTTTTATACCTCCACACCCACAGTAATCTTTACCCAATCCCCCTGATTTTCCTGTAAGGTCATCAGCATCCTCAAAGGCACTTCCTCCATGGAGCCCATCTGATAACTGCTCCCTTGGCCAGGTAAAATGCATCACATTGGTCATCCTCCATTTTTCACTCAACTTGTATCAGATACATGAGGTCTCTCTAGAAGTGTCCAGCTATATAATTTAAAATATAGGTACATTTATTGAGGAAGATACAGGATATGGGAGACATTTTACATAGGACAATGATGCCCCAGTCTCCTTCAAAGTAGGAACTTTGGGATCTCTCACAGTTCTCCCAATAGCTATCAGGTGCCCCATCGTATTTTCCTGAATCTCATCGACAGTCTGAAATCTCTTCCCTTTCAAACGTAATTTTAGTTTTAGGAAAAGCCGGACGTTGCAGTGTGCCAAATCTGGGCTGTAGCGGGGTTGAGTCACTTGGGTGATTTCATGTTTCACAAAAAAGATCTGCACGAGATTTGATGCATGAGTGGGTGCATTGTCATGATGAAGCTGCCAATCACCAGTTGCCCAGAGCTGTGGCCTTCTGAATCATCTGAATAGTTTCCATGGAGGAATGTTCAAGCTTAGTGCAAAATTTGATGCAGATGTGTTGCTCTACTCTCTCAGTCATTTTGAATGTGACAACTACACAGTACACATGCTCACTCAATGGCATCTACTGTTCCCACTGACTAGTACAGTGAAGTCTCATTGTTCACACATGAGCATTCCAGTCTACTCTCTTTGGCTGCCAGGTTACATCAATATCATGCCAACCATGTTTGTTATATCAACAATGGCTGGACTTTTACTGGACAGATCTCATATCTGGGCCAGTGGCTCTCACAGTTAACTATAAATTCCAAAGAAATGTACATAGCCTTGTTCCTTTCTGCATGTTCCCACATACCAGAAGGTCTTCTGCTATCATAGTGCTTAGTTTACTGCCTCAAGTTAACTACTCTTCTAGCAGATACTTAGGTATGTCCAGAAAAGCAACACTTACCACTTACTCTTTAAAGTAATGACAGTCCTGGCTGGTATGACTCACTGGATTGAGCTCAGTCCTGCGAACTGAAAGGTTGCTGGTTTGATTCCCAGTCAGGGCACATGCCTGGGTTGCAGCCCAGGTCCCTAGTCAGGGGCGAGTTAGAGGCAATTAAACATTGATTTTCTCTCTCTCTCTTTCTCATTCCCTTTCCCTCTCTATAAAAACAAATAAGTAAAATCTTTTAAAAAGTAAACTAATGAACACTTTTTATGCCAAGGAAAAGCCACACAGTTTCTAAGCACTTAAGTTTTGAGAAATAACTTTATAACAAGTGAGTGCCTGCAAGTTAGGAAGACAATGCACCTAGAGGCCTGAATACTCAATTTGGAAGTATTTCCTGGTAATTCATCTGTTTCTGGTAATAAGTGGATCAAACAGTAATATTTTGGATCAGTCAGAAAACAGAAGCCACTTTTAAGGGAGGTTTCTCACTGATTCGTGGCCTAGAAAATATGGAAAGTCTTCCTACCAAAGAGCGCTCTTGCCATAGGGCAAGTGAGAACAGAAAAAGGCCCATGAAGAGAAATGTCTATTCAGATTATTTGCTCATTTTCAATTGGGTTATTTGTCTTCTTATTATTGAGTTGTAAGGGTGCTTTATATAAGCTGGATAGAAATCTCCTACCAGATATCTGATTTGCAAAAGTTCTCCCTCATGTGTGGTTTGTCTTTTCACTTTCTCAATGGTTTCTATTGAAACATATTGAGTTAATTTTGAAGTCCAATTTACCTTTTTTTTCTTTTATCACTTGTGCTTTTGGTGCCATATTTAAAAACACTTTGCCTAACCAAGGCACTGAAGATTTACTCCTGTTTTCTTCTAAGAGTTTTATAGTTTTAGTTCTTATATTTAAAATCTAGGATCCATTTTAAGTTATTTGTATATGGTATAAAGTAGGAATGCAAAATTCAAATATATATATATATAAACCCCATATATATATATATATATATATATATATATATATATATATATATATATGAAAATTCATATATATGAAAATCCAGTTAGTTGTCCCTGAACTATTTGTTGAAAAGACTTTTCTTGCCCTGGCTGGTGTGGCTCAGTAGATTGGGCACCGGCCTGTGAAACAAAGGGTCACCAGTTCAATTCCCAGTCGGGGCACATGCCTGGGTTACAGGGCAGGCCCCAGTGTTGGGCACACGAGAGGCAGCCACATGTTGATGTTTCTCTCACTCTCTTTCTCTCTCCCTTCCCCTCTGTCTAAGAATAAATAAAATCTTTTTTTTAAGGCTGTTCTTTCCTTCACTGAATTATCTTGGCACCTTTGTCAAAATTTGGCTGACCATAAATATGAGGGTTTACTTCTTGACTCTCAATTTTATTCCATTTATCTATATGATTACCCTTGTGCCAGTACTACCTAGCCTTAAATCTGCTGTGTTGTAATAAGCTTTGAAATTGGGAAGTATGAGTTTACCAACTTTGTTTCTCTTTTACAAAACTGTTTGGGAACTTCCAGCCAAAATGGAGGCACAGGTAGATATATTTTGGCTCCTGGCAGAACCAAATGAAATTTAAAAACAAAAAGCAACCAGAAATGCCAGAAAATCAAACTGTATGTAAGTCCAACAACCAAGGAGTTAAAGAAGAAACATTCATCAAGACTGGTTGGAGAGGCGGAGATGGGCAGCCAGGGTGGAGAAGACACATGGCAAGGCAGCAGCTGGAGGACAGTGTGGGCAAGGTAGTGGCCAGCACCCCACATCTACGTGAAGATAAACTGTGAGGAAGTACAGAGCGAGACAGACCATGCAACCAAGGGTTCCAGTACAGGAAAAGAACGCCTCAAAACCTCTGTCTGTAAAAATCTGTGGGGGTTGTGGTGGTGGGAGAAATTCCCAGGCACACAGGAGAGTGCTCTGGAGAGACTCAAAGGGTCCTAGAGTGTACACAAACCCAACAACCTGGGAATCAGCACCAGAAGGGCCCAATTTGCTTGTGGGTAGTACAGTAAGTGACTCAAAGCCAAGAGCTGAGGAAGCAGCATTGTTCCCACTCTGACCCCTCACCAACATCCAGAGTCACAACTCAGTGATGTCAGTTGCCCTGCCCAGGTGAACACCTAAGACTCTGCCCTTTATATGCCTCAAATAAAAGAACAGATGAAAACTCCAGAAAAAGAACTAAGTGACAAAAGAACTAAGTGACAAAGAAAAAGTGACTAAGTGACAAAGAACTAAGGAAACATATGAGGTGCAGAGTTCAAAACACTGGTAATCAGGATGCTCGTATAAATGGTTGAGTACAGTCACAAACTAGAGGAAAAAGTGAAGGCTATGACAAGTGAAATAAAGGAAAATGTACAGGGAACCAGCACTGAAGGGAAGGAAACTAGAATTCAGATGAATGATTTACAGCAAAAGGAAGAAATAAACATTCAACAATAACGTAATGAAGAAACAAGAATTCAAAAAAAATGAGGAGAGGCTTAGGAATCTCTGGGACAACTTTAAACATTCTAACACCTGAAACATAAGGGTGCCAGAAGGAGAAGAGGAAGAACAATAAATGGAAAACTTATTTGAAAAAATAATGAAGGAGAACTTCCCCAATCTGGCAAAGGAAATAGGCTTCCAGGAAGTCCAGGAAACTCAGAGTGTCCCAAAGAATTTGGACCCAAGGAGAAATACACTAAGGCACATCATAATTACATCACCTTAGGTTAAAGATCAGAAGTTGGGCCCAAAGAGGAACACACCAAGGCACAGCATCATTAAGTTACCCAAGATTAAAGATAAGGAGAGAATCTTAAAAGCAGCAGGAGAAAAGGAGACAGTTACCTACAAAGGAGTACCTGTGAGACTCTCAGCTGATTTCTCAAAAGAAACCTTGCAAGCAAGAAGGGGTTGGAAAGAAGTATTAGAAGTCATGAAAGGCAAGAACCCACATCCAAGATAAATCTATCCAGAGAAGCTATCATTTAGAAAGAAGGGCAGATAAAGTGCTTCCCAGATAAGATCAAGTTAAAGGAGTTCATCATCACCAAGCCCTTATTATAGGTAATGTTAAAGGAACTTATCTAAGAAAAAGAAGGTAAAAATATGAATAGTAAAATGACAATAAACTCTCAACTATCAACAACTAAACTTAAAATAAAACAACAAAAACTAAGCAAACAACTAGAACAGGAACAGAATCAGAGAATGGATAGCACACGGGAGGATTATCAGTGGGGGAGGGAGACAGGGGGATAAGGTACAGGGAATAAGTAGCATAAATGGTAGGTAGAAAATAGACAGGGGGAGGTTAAGAATAGTATAGGAAATGTAGAAGCCAAAGAACTTATGTGTACAACCTATGGACATGAACTAAAGGGGGGGAATGTGGGTGGAAGGGGGTGTGCAGGGCAGAGGGGAATAAAGGGGGGGAATGGGACAACTGTAAGTAGCATAATCAATAAAATATATTAAAAAATAAAAATAAACAGGAAAAAGCTAAAATAAGGAACCTAACTTCACCCTTAAAGGCACTTGAAAAACAACAACAAACAAAGCAAAAGTGAGTAGAAGGAAGGAAATAATAAAGATCACAGCAGAGATAAATGAAATAGAGTCTAAAAATTCATACAAAAGATCAATGAATCCAAGAGCTGGTCCTTTGAAAAGATAAACAATATTGACAAATATTTAACCAGACTCACCAAGATAAAAAGAAAAAAGTCCCAAATAAATAAAATCAGAAATGAAAGAGGAAAAATAACTGACATCAAAGAAATATAAAGTATTGTAATAAATATTATGAATTATATGCTAACAAACCAGATTACCTGGACAAAATGGATAAATTCCTAAAAACATATAATCTTCCCAAACTAAATCAGGAAAAATTAAAGAATCTGAATAGACAGATTACACTTAGTGAAATTAAAGTAGTAATTAAAAAACTTGCAACAAACAAAGGCCATGGAATGGATGGCTTCACAGCTGAATTTTACCAAATATTTCCAGAATTAACACCTCTCCTCAAACTATGTCATAAAATTAAGATGAGGGAAGGCTCCCAAACTCATTTTATGAGGCCAGCATTATCCCAATTCCAAAACCAGATAAAGACACTACAAAGAAAGAAAAAATATAAGTGAACAACTAGAACAGGAAAGAATCACAGAAATGGAGATCACATGGAAGGTTATCAGTGCAGAGGTGGAAGGGGAGCATCCGGGGAAAGATGCAGGGAATAAGAAGAATAGGAAGGCACAAAATATACAGGGGAAGGTTAAGAGTAGTATAGTAAATGGAGAAACCAAAGAATGTATACATATATGATCCCTGAACATGAACTAATGGGTGAGGAGAAAGCTGGTGGGAGAGGGAGTGCAGGGTGGAGGGGAGTAAAGGGAAGAAAAAATGGGACAACTGGAATAGTATAATCAATAAAATATACCTAAAAAGATAAAATTACAGGCCAATATCCCTGATGAACATAGATGCTAAAAATATTAGCAAACTGAATATAGCAATGCATGAAAAAGATCATACACCAAGATCAAGTGGGATTTATTCTAGGAATGCAAGTTTGGTGCAACATTTGCAAATCAATAAATGTGACCCCCCGCATAAACAAAGTGAAGGATAAACACCACGTGATCAAATTAATAGATGCAGAAAATTCATGTGATTAAATCCAGCACCCATTTCTGATCAAAATTCTCAGCAAAATGGAACTAGAGGGATCATCCCTAAATATAACATAGGCCCTATATGATACCCACTGCCTGCATCATACCCAACAGGCAAAAAATAAAAGCGTTGACCTTAAGATTGGGAACAAGACTGAATGTCCAGTTTCACCACTCTTATTCAACATAGTACTGGAAGTCCTAGCCACAGCAACCTGACAAGAAGAAGAAATAAAAGGCATCCAAACTGGAAATGAAGTAGCAAAACTGTCTGTATTTGCAGATGGAATGATTTTGTAGATAGAGAACCCCAAAGATTCCACCAAGAAAGTACTAGAAAAATAAATGAATTCAACAATGTAGCAGGATACAAAATTAATATGCACAAATCAGTTGCAATTTTATATGCTAATAATGATCTAACAGAAAGGGAAATTAAGAAAACAATCCCATTCGCAACTGCTTTAAAAAGAGTAAAATTCCAAGGAATAAACCTAACCAAGGATGTAAAAGACCTGTACATAGAAAATTATAAGACACTGAAGAAAGAAATTGAAGTAGAAAGGAATAAGTGGAAGCACATACTGTGCTCATAGATAGGAAGAATTAACATCATTAAAATGTCCATACTACCCAAAGCAATCTATAGATTTAACACAAATTCCTATCAAGATCCTAATGGTGTATTTCACAGAACTAGAACAAATATTTCAAAAATTTATATGGACCATAAAAGACCCTACATAGCAACAGTGATCTTGAGAAAAAAGAACAAAGTTGGAGGAATCATACTACCTAATATCAAATTATAAATATAAGGACACAGTAATCAAAACAGCATGGTACTGGCATAAAAACAGACACACAGGTCAATCAAACAGAAATAGAGAGCCCAGGAACAAACCCATGTCTTTCTAGTCAATTAATATTCAGTAGAGGTAGCAAACACATATAATGTGCTAAAGATAGTGTATTCAATAAATGGTGTTGGGAAAATTGGACAGACGTTGCAGAAAAATGAAACTAGACCACCTTCTTAAACCACACACAAGAATAAATACAAAATAGAACAAGGACTTAAGTGTTAGTCCCAAAACCATAAAAATTCTAGAAGTAAACTTAGGCAGCAAAATCTCGGACATTTCTTGTAGCAATTTTTATTGGATATATCTCCCTAGGCAACAGAAACAAAAGAAAAAGTAAACATATGGAACTATATCAGACTAAAAAGTTTTTACACAGTAAAGGAAATCACCAACTAAATAAAAAGACAAACCACAGAATGAGAGAACACATTTGCGAATACATCCAATAAGGAGTTAATATCCAAAATTTATGAAGTACTTACAAAACTCAACATCAAAAAATCCCCAAATAACCCAATTAAAAAATGGGCAAAGCACCTAAATAAACATTTCTCCAAAGAGTACATACAGATGACTAATAGGCATATGAAAAAATACTCAACATCACAAATCATCAGAGAAATGCAGATTAAAACCACAATGAGATACCATCTCACACCTGTCAGAATGGCCATCATCAATAAATCAACAAACAACAAGTGCTGGTGAGGATGTGGAGAAAGGGGAACCCTTTTGCACTATTGGTGGGAATGCAGATTGGTGCAGTCACTGTGGAACCCAGTACGGGTGTACCTCAAAAATTTGAAAATGGACCTGCCTCTTGACCCAGCAATCCTACTTCTGGGAATATATCCAAAGGAACCCAAAACACCAATTTGAAAGAACATAAGCACCCCTATGTTCATTGCAGCATTATTTATGATCACCAAGATATGAAAGCAGCCCAAGTGTCCATCAATAAATTAGTGGATAAAACAACTAGGGACACAATGGAATACTCCTCAGTCATATGGATGGACCTGGAGAACACTATGCTAAGTGAAATGAGAAGGACAAATACCAAATGATTTCACTCATATGTAGAATCTAATGAACAAAGTGAACTAACAAGAAAAATGGGGACATACTCATAGATGGACAGCAGGATGACATCTATTGGTGGGGAGATAGAAGGTGGAGGGATTGAGCAAAAAGGAAAACGGACTCTTGGTCATGGACAACAGTGTGGTGACTGCTTGAGGGAAGTGGTATAAGGGGACTAAATGGTAATGGAAAAAATACAATAAAAATTAAAAATAAAATAAATAAATAAAATGACAAAACTTAAAGACATTGAGTTCATCTTAAAGGCAGCAAGGGAGAAACAGGAAGTAACATATAAGGGAGCCCTAAAAGGGCTATCAGCTGATTTCTCAACAGAATCACTAGAAGCCAGAAGGGAATGACATGAAATATTCAAGTAATGAAAAGCAAGGACCTGAAACCAAGATTCTATCCAGCAAGGCTCTCATTTAAAATGGAAGGTGAGTCCTGGCTGGTGTGGCTCCGTGGATTGAGTGCCAGCCTGTGAGTCAAAAGCTTGCTGGTTCAATTTCCAGTCAGGGCACATGCCTGAGTTTTGGACCAGGCCCCCAGTTGGCGGGTGTGCACCAGTTGTTTCTCTTGCACATTGATGTTTCTCTTCCTTTCTTTCTCCCTCCTTTCCTCTCTTTCTAAAAATAAACAAATAAAATCTTTTAAGAAGCTAAAAAAATAAAATGGAAGAAGGTGAAAGAAAGAGGTTCCCAGATTTTAAAAAAGGCTAAAGAAGTACACTTCCACCAAACAGCATTGCAAGAGATGCAAAGGGACTGCTTTAAGAAGAAATAGAGAGGAATACAGGTACAAAGGCAAAAATTACAATGAATAAATACCTAACAATAATAACCTATATGTAAATGGATTAAATGTTCCAATCAAAAGACATAGGGGAGCTGAATGGACACCTCTTGGCACTTGCACAGCACTCTGTAGACACTGACTAAGCAATCTGAGTAGCTGTGTCCAAAACAGAAAGAGCAAATCTGTGGGTATAAATACATTCTGCTCTGTAACCTCTGTCTGGGACTAGCTTATCATTGAAGCAGGCCATATGTGTAGCTCATCCTTCAACACAAATCCTCAAAAGGAGTGAGAATATCCCCCTTCATTACTTTTTTTGCCTCTGTAGAAACGGGGAGTTTGGTGTCTTGGGCCACACAGCAATTTTAGGGAACATAGCCAGGCCTGTGTCTGCTTGAGTTGGCCAACTAAACTCCTAAATGAGCCAGTTCTTTAGGAGAATATAAATCAAATAACCTATTAACTACTATGAAAAATGAAATCACAGCTGTTCAGCTGACCTTTCACCACTCTGTACACAAGGCAATGGTGGGGGGGTGATGCTAACGAAATAGATGTTTTAAGGATACAATGACAATTTTTAAAAATGCACTAGTAATGACAAGCACCCTGCAAGTCTACATTGCTGCCTTGGAAAGGGAAGCTGGAAGGGCCCAAAGAAAGCTTCTTGTGTGTTATGGAACAGAGTCCAACTTGTCTACTTTTTAAGCTTCTTTCCAGTCCAAATGTGTCCCTTAAAACATGAACCAAGCCAGGCTCAGCAGTGGACACACTCACCATTAAGAACCTCAGTGACTATTCAGACCATGTTTATCCCCCACTTATACCTGACATAGAACCCAGAGTTAGAAACATAGTTTTCTTTCCTACCTAGTGCATGCAGGCAGCCATCAGACATGCACCTAGCAACAAAGGCTACTCGGTAAATTGTCTTGGCACCCTTTTCAAACACAGAAACAAACTGAATAAGCTGAATTCTAACTTCTCTTCATGACTATCTTCTCCACAGAAAGGAGGTCTAGGAGTTCTCAGGCCGAGTTGCTTCTTCTCCCCCATGGCACCTGAAGAAAGACCAGACATGACACAGGTCCACTGGGCACTCAGCACATTTGGCAAATAAAGTCATGTAGCCCAGTATTTTTTTTTAGTAACACCAAAATCGTCAAAAAGGAGGCTTTTTTCATTTAAAGGAGGAAAAGGAATGAATGACTGATACATATAACAACATGGATAAATCTTGGGATAACTATGTTGAGTCAAAAAAGCCAGGTAAAAAAGAAAGTATATGCAGTTATGATCTTATTTCTTTAAAATGTTGGAAAATGTAAACTAATCTATAGTGAAAGAAAGCAGATTAGTGGATGCCTGTGGATGGGGATAAAGTCAGAGAGGTATTACTATGGGGCACAGGGAAACTTCTAGGGCTAATGAAGATAGTTGTGATCTTGACTGTGGTGATAGTTTCACAGGTGAGTGTGTGTGTGTGTGTGTGTGTGTGTGTGTGTGTGTGTGTGTGTGTGTGTGTGTGTAGGCCAGAACTGATCAACTGTACACTTTAAATGAGTGCAATTTATCATATGTCTATTATACCCCAATAAAGCTGTTAAAACAACAAAATATACACTCACTAGGGGAGGGGAACGTAAATGCCAAAATCTTTACAATAGCTTCTCAGGGCCTACAGATCTACTGCCCAACTTACCAAGCTTGTCAAGGTGTTTTCATAAAGTCCAAAATAATATATACCAAAATATTAATTGTAGTTATCCACAAGTGATGCCTATTTTCTTCTTTATTTTCTGATAATGTATTAATTTCATATTAAAAAATAAAACTATTTTTTAAATAATGTAATATAAAGCAAAGGTAATGTTATAACAACCAATACCCCCTGTCATAGGCAGAATCCCTGAGAAAATCCCCATCCAAACCCCAGAAACTTCTGAAAGTCACCTTATATGGTGAAAAAGACTTGGCAAATGGGACTAAGTTGAGGCTGTTGAGATGGGGGGATGATCTTGGATTATCTGGGTGAGCCCAAACTAATCACAAGGGTCCCTATAAGTGAAAGAGGGACAAGGGAGGGTCACAGTCAATATAATTGGAAGAGGCCATGAGCCAAGGAATATAAGCTACCTCCAGATGCTGTAATAGGCAAGGAAACACATACAGCCCTGTCAACACTTGGATTTTATCCCCGTGAGAGCTATGTTAAGACTCCAACCTCCACAATGTAAGAGAATACATTTGTGTTACTCTAAGCCTCTATGTTTGTGATCATTTGTTACAGCAGCAACAGGAGACCTTCCTTTCTTCTATGTCCTTATTCATCTGTTCTGTCAACAAACCTTTGCTGACTAACATATCATCTCAGACCCAGGGAATAGCAAGAACCGTGCATTCCCTGCCCCAGAGAAGTTATCAGAGCAGCTAGAATCTGTTTGAATGAGAATAAGTGCCTACCTTTGCTTTTAATAGGCTGGCATTATTCATTTAAACTCTCTCCAGATCCTGTTCTTCCTAACCCTGTAATGTCACACTTTCAACAAGCAATTACTCTTTTAAAAAATAGTCCTACTTACAATTATGTATATTGCAGTTGGGTAATATGACTGACAAAGGCTTTAAATATGGTCCATAATTCACACCTAGTATATTAGACCTTTGCTACAAGTTGGCATTTGTGAACATTACACCATTGTCCTGTCATTTGTGCAGCTTTCTCCAATTTTTGTACTTGTAGGGCATTAGTGCAAGGCAAGGTGACACATGATGTTGGTCTAATTACCAAAGCCTTTATTTACCTAGGGCACTCTAACCCAGAATACAGAGGGACTTCCAGTGGGGATCAACTCTATCCACAAGGAACTTGATTTGCTAATCTTGTGAATTATCAAATTACTCATGTAAAGGTAGGCTGATTACACTATTTTCAGGTGACAAGACCAAAGCACAAATCAGGCAAAGGCAGCAAGTGAGAATTCAACAGATACCCGTGTCACTTTTCCATGTGGATTTTGCAGCATTGTCTTAAGAAGAGCAGCCACATGGACTTCCAGACCACCACCTTATCGCAGACACATGAACATTCTTTTTTGGTGTTTGTTGGTATACCTCTACTTGCTATAGTGAAATCTGCCTATGGTATTATGCTGAGTTGAATAGGGTTCCTCCAAAATTCATGTCCACCCAGAACATGTGAATTTGACCTTGTTTGGAAACAGGGTCTTTGCAGATGTAATCAAATTAAAATGAGGTCATACTGGAATAGAGTAGCTGCTAATTCAATGACTGTTGTGCCCATAGAAAGATAAATTTGGACACAGATACAGAGAAGAACTCCATATGAAGACAGATGCAAAGATCAAAGTGGTACAGATACAAGCAAAGTATTGCAGCTACCACCAGAAGCTAGGAAGAGGCAAGAATTCTACCGGAGTATAAGAGGAAGCAAGGGAGCAAGACCCTGTCAACACCTTGAATTTTCACCTTCAGAATCGTTAGAAAATAAATTTTTGTTTTAAGTCATCCAGTTTATACTACTTTGTCTTGGCAGGCCTAGGAAAGCAATACAAGCATTCTAGAATAATTGAGTCAGATGTAGAGTAGGTAGGATTAATCTGGTAAAACTTCCTCAAAGCTGTGAGCTTAAGAGAAGGTTCTAAACATAGGAAGAACATGGCTTGGGGAGGAAAAAGACAGGGAACAAAGGACAGTTGACTAGAATATGAAATCCCTCCCTAGCCAGGCAATAACAAGGCATCTGCTCGTGCATGCAGAAAGCACTATGTGTGGAATCACAGAGGTGAAACATTTATCATAGCTGTTCAGCACAGTGAGATACCACTTCATATCTATAGTGAAGGCAAAAATTAGGAACATGGATAAAGCTGAGATTTGAAAAAGATGTGGAAACTTGGAAACCCATGGGCTCTACTGGTGGGAGCATGAACTGGCATGACCACTGTATAAACAACCTGGCAGCACTTGGGTAAATTTGCATGTGTGTACCCTATAACCCAAAGCCCCACAGCCCCAATCCTGGGCATGAACCCCAGAGAGGGTGTCATACAGGGTCTGCAGGCACACAGAGCAAGATGCTTGCTGCACCACTGACTGCTAGGTGGGGAACTGAAGACAACTTGGGAGGGTGTCCAGGATTGGCAGCGAATCAAGGTACAGCATGGGGATGCTTACAAGGAAATGTTCATACCATAGGGCAGCTAGAAACAACAAATCCAATGTGACAACATGGAGCGATCTTGAAACCATGGTACTGGATGCAGACAAGAAACAGACAGGCAGAGTAGGATTTACACTCACACTCTACGTATTTCACAGGGATGTGCACATTTAATAACATGTATCAAGAACAAGTGCTTGATGAGGGGAGGTGAAAAAATATGGGGAGGGGAATAAAGAGGTCATTTGTGTAGCTTTATATTAGAAACTAATATAAAACAAAATGAAAGAGGGGCCTTCTAAGGCCGCCACAGTAACAGTGGGTCAGTACTCATAAGTGAGATAAACTCCACACTTAATAGCTGAGAGAAAGACTAACAAAGGGAAAGAAGAGCTCAGCCCATCATGGTAGCTGGTGCACAGGAAGTCCTCAGAAAATGGCAACTTTCCCTTCCCCAGTAGTAACACACTTTTCCATAGGCATTCTTGGAAACAGAATTATTGGGTAACTTTAAACTCCATCAGATGTAATAACGTGAAAAAAAAGATAAAATCTACACTGAAGTCTGAGTAATGTTTTTAAAAATCCCAATTTAGGAAACTTTCCACAATTTACACTATGGAGAACCCAAAGGCATTGGGAACTCCAGTTTTGGAATTCTTGACCATTCAGTCCAGGAATTCTCAGGTGCAAAATGCCAGGTAGGGAATAAGATCCTGGAACAGAAAAGACACATTAGGGAAAACTAAGGAAATCTGAATAAAGCTTGGACTTTATTAATAGTGTATTGATACTGGTTCATTAATTGTGACAAATGTACCACACTAATGTAAAATTTGATTATAGGAGGAACTGGGTATGGGGCATATGGGGACTCTGCACTGTCACTGAAATTTTTCTGTAGATCTAAAACTGGTCTAAAATTAAGTGTAGTTTTAAAAAGTTCATACAGGTCCCTGGACCTACTTCATCATACTTCTTAGCCTGGCTTTAAGAGATTCAAGGAGGTAGGTGGCTTCCTATGGAGAATTCATCCTTTGAATATAGCCCATGGATGTATTTGTGTCAAGTAGGGTCTAAGCTCTTGCAGACATTTGAGCCTTTGCCTCCACTACAAAGATTATTCACCTGGACTCCCGGTCTTATCTCCAGCCTCTGTTCAGGTGATCAGCAGCTCTGATTTTGCTCATAGGAAATTACACTGAAAAAGAGAAATGTACGTAAAAAGTTCTAACTAAGAGCAATTATCAAAAACACTTAGTACTTGCCCTGGCTGGTGTAGCTCAGTGGACTGAGCGCGAGCCTGGGAACCAAAGGGCCCCGGTTCAATTCCCAGTCAGGGCACATGTGTGGGTTGCAGGCCAGTTCCCAGCATAGGACACAAGAGAGGCAACCACACATTGATATTTCTCTCTCTCCCTCCCTCTCTCCTTCCTTTCCCCTCTAAAGATAAATAAATAAATCTTAAAAAAAAAACACTTAGTACTTTTCTGGAACCGTTGACAAAGATGACCTCTTTCCAGGAGCATGCTAGGCTGATAAAATGTAATCTTCAGCCACTGCAATTTTCAGTGGCTACTTTATCAAGAACCTACCAAAGCGGAAAGCCAATTCAAAGAAAAGCAAAACTGTGAGATGGAAAGAGATAGTCAAGGTAACATTTAAGATCCTGGATCCATGTGTGACTGAAACTAGCACTGGCTCTGGGCTTTTCAGGTACCTGAGCCAATGAATTGCCTTTTTCATTCATACATACCTACATACATACATAAACACACACATACATACATCAACTCCAGGAGAAACAGTCTTCATAGTGCCTCAGCACACTGCTGCCAGAGGGAAGGGGTACCATTTGACAGTGTCTATTAAACTCTAAAACCTGAATCCTGTGACCTTGCAAGTCTGCTTCTGAGCATCCACCTGGCACACATGCACAGGGAGAATTATATAAGGATGCCAGTTGCAGCAATGCTACATAGAAGACCTGGAAACAGCCCAAATGACTACGAATGGAGAAATTCCTCTATCAAATCAGGTACAGTGATAATGTGGATATAATCCTGTGGTTTATATGAATGACAGAGGTCTACATGGAAAGACCCTCAAGATGCAGAACTGAGTGGAAAGGTGATACAAAGAGTATAATAGCATTCACGTAAGCATTTAAAAGACCCATCCAGGACTTCTGGCCAAGATGGAGGCATAGGTGGAAATACTGGGCCTCTTTGCACAACCAAAATTAAGGACAGCAAAGATTTAGAAACAATAACACAACCAGAACAGGCAGAAAATTGAACTGTACCAAAGTCTGACATCAACGAACCATTCATCCAGACCGGTAAGAGGGGTAGAGTCGGCAGTCGGGGGAGAGGGAACCCAGCAGGAAAAGGCAATGGCTGACAGTGGCTGGCAGACCCAGGAGCATACACAAGGCACACAGGGCAGTTGGCCGACAGTGGACAAACATTCATGCATAGATAAACTAGGCAAGAGCGGGCAGTGAGATGGACCGCACAGCCTAGGGCCCCAGTGACAGGAAATAAAGCCTAAAAACACCGATTGAAAAGGTGCCAGGAGAGACTCCCAGCCTCACAGGAGAGGTCTGCTGGGGAGATCTGCAGGGTCCTGGAGTATGCATAGGCCCGCCCACCTGGGAACCAGTGCCAGGGGGGCCAGTTTGCTTGTGGGAGGCAGCAGAGGGGACGCAAATCCGAGAGAGTGTGGAACAGGCGCCATTGTTCCTTCTCTGACCCTGCCCCCCACAGGCAGCATCACAACCCAGTGACTGGGTTGCCTTGCCCTGGTGAACACCTAAGGCTCCACCACCCATACATAACAGGCGCCACCTGACCAAATACGACTCAAACACAAGAACAGCTCAAAGCCCCAGAGCCAATACTTTTAAGTGACCAAGAGATAGCCAAAATATCAGATGCACAGTTGAAAACACTGGTAATCAGGATGCTCACAGACCTAGTTGATTTTGGTTGCAAACTAGATAAACAAATGAAGGCAATGATAAATGAAATGAAGGAAAATGCACAGGGAACCAATAGTGATAGAAAGAAAACTGAGACTCAAATCAATGGAGTGGACCAGAAGGAAGAAAGAAACAAACAAACATAAAAGAATGAAGAAACAAGAATTCAAAAAAATGAGGAGAGGCTTAGGAACCTCCAGGACATCTTTAAACATTCCAACATCAGAATTATAGGGGTACCTGAAGGAGAAGAGGAAGAGCAACAAGTGGAAAACTTATTTGAATGAATAATAAGGGAGAACTTCCCCAATCTGGCAAAGGAAATAGACTTCCAAGAAGTCCAGGAAGCTCAGAGAGTCCCAAAGAAGGTGGACCCAAGGAGGAACACACCAAGGCACATCAGAATTACATTAGCCAAGATTAAAATGAAGGAGAGAATTCTAGAGGCAGCAAGAGATAAGGGGACAGTCACCTACAAAGGAGTTCCCATCAGACTGTCAGCTAATTTCTCAAAAGAGACCTTACAGGCAAGAAGTGGCTGGAAAGAAGTATTCCAAGTCATGAAAGGCAAAGACCTACATCCAAGACTGCTCTATCCAGCAAAGCTTTCTTTTAGAATGGAAGGGCAGATAAAGCACTTGTCAGATAAGGTCAAGTTCAAGCAGTTCATCATCACCAAGCCCTTATTATATGAAATATTAAAGGGACTTATGTAAGAAAAAGAAGATAACAAATATGAATAGTGAAAGGACAGCAAACTCAGTTATTAATATCCACACCAAAAACAAAAGCAGACTAAGCAGTCACCTAAAACAGGAGCAGAG